>JBBPJS010000154.1:0-22607 GCA_038088835.1 Singerocomus rubriflavus
GTGGTGGTGGTGGTTCGGGCCCACCGTCCCATGAAGGTCCTCCGTCGACGGATAGTCATGGGAGCCATGCGCAGGTCCTGGCACCTGCGTACGTTGCACAACCGCTGTTTGTTTATCCGTCTGGGCTGCCGCAGCCGGGAGGGCCAACCGATGGACAGTTCCCACGGCCGGTGTACATGCTGGCGAACTCGCCGCCCCAGTTCATGTCGTCGGGCCATTTGGATGGTGGTGGTGGTATGGGGGCAGGATCGAGATTGTTCGTGCCACAGCCATCTGGATTACGGACACCAACGTTTGGGTGATGAGGCAAAGGAAATTACGGACGCGGACGTGAACGACCAGCGCTTTCTCCTATCATATGCTTTCTTGACCAAGGCAAGATCGTCTCTTTTCTTTTCGCTTTCGTGTTTTTGTGTGTACTACATGTACGCATTCCATCGGATCTATACCCACATGCTTTGCTTCGTTACCCGTCTATTGTCATTCGTCCTTGGACAGAAAAATGAACGGCTATCTCGTGATATTATGGATGGCTGTACTTCTTGCATCACTTCTCCTCCTCCCTCCCTCCCTCCCTTTTTTGATCGATTGTGCTATTGTACATTTATTTTTGGAAGGGGCAGGTTCCGATTCAACCGTAGTGATGGTCTTCCGAATGATGGAAGATTATTGGGGCGGTACATGGTGAGTGGAGGAGAACAAGGAAGTGGGGGCGCTGACCCGCGTCAGACGGACAGTCTCTTGGACGTGACCAGGAATTCATATGGGTATGTTTACGTTCCTTGTGGGCGAGATTTGGCACCCTAGCAGCGTGCAGGGGGCAGACATTCAGACCGGGCTGTTCTATCATATCGTGTCGACAGGACACAGCTGAGTGTTGCCCTTGTTTTCTTTTCCTTTCTTCTTGTTCTGCAGACCTCGACGACGCTGAATAAGATACTGTAGCATGTGCACGGTGAAGTCGATCGGGTTGTACGGTCTGTCCCTGTTGTGCAATGATGGACGTGCATATGGAATACATATTCATGTCTATCTTTTGGTGCCCGTGCCTTTTGGCCACACACCAGATGGCTCGATGCTGCTCAGCTGAAGTTGATTTGTCCTTTTTTGGCTTCAACAGATGGCACTTGCTCACCCAATCATCCAATCATTGATTGTCCTACAAGGAGTGGCAGTTCCCCCCCCCTCCCCCCTTTCCCCATCAAACACCCACAGCTACTCCACGCGGGTGTCAGGGTCATAGATCAGAGATGCATTTTGTGACAGTGCCCACCAGTCCTTTCATGCGTTCGTTATGAGGCGATGCACTCAAGTACAAAGCAGTTTCTTGACCACCCCTGGTGATAACCCCAATAGGGGTCATATTGGGACTTATGTCACCGCCTTTCTGTACACAGGAGGTGTGCTAAACATGTGTACTAAGCGACTGTTCGTTCAAGTTGTATGCTTATAAAACGCACATACGCGTCGCCATTCAAACTGCCTAGCTTGGTGCTTGGTGAAACTGTCCTCACTAAATCCCCAGGAAAATATATGTCAGCATGTCGAACGGAAGACATGACTGCTGTGTGGTGTCGAGCCACTGTATTATATAAGCACGTACTCCTTTGAACCTTATTCCAAGTACTTACTATCACCTCCACGTTGAATGTGGTGACTCTACTGTCTGGTGAGATCAAGTCGTTGTACTACAAGAACGTCCATGTCTTATAATGAAAACTCGTTTCTAGGATATACATTTTTTTCTGATGTTGAAAGATTGCACCACCGCCCAAACTTGGTTATTAGTTATACCCCTACGGTACATCTGCTCGAGTTCCGGACTTGAGGTGAGATACTATTTACTAGACTTTCGTACGCTCCACTTGTCGAGTACGGTAGGGCAACTAGACCTCTGCGTTCGCACCTGTTTCGTCCGTTACCAGCTCTAGGGTGTGCCGTGCACAACATCTTGAATCGATCAGAGATGGTGTGTGTGAATGATGCAAGGCTAGGATAGGACCAGTCAATAACGTTTGATACAACGAACATTGAAATGAGGTTCTTCAGTGAAAGTGGACGTGCTTTCACCCATGCTTGATCCTAGCTCACAATAGTCGTTAATAGATCAACCCACTGTGAGCCAGCAGTTACCACGCATACATTTGATAGAATGTCTTGGAACTGTGATATCATCATTGGAGCGCAAGCTGAGGTTGGCCTGAGATCGTAGACAGCCTAGCTGAGTGGAATGGATATCATATCCACAGTCCATGTATACTAGAAGCGTGTTGGCGGTGTTTTGTAGCCTCATGTATTTTGGTAGGTCGGCTGCGATTTTATTGGCTCAGATTAGGCTCCTATTCTTTCTCTCGTAACCCATCGAACACGAGTTCTTCTGTGTCGTCTTCTTAGCACAGGAACACTGCAAGAAGGACCAGGTCGTGGTCCAGCCAAGATCTTCGTCACCAAGTAAGTCCTTATTTCCTGTGGTTGGCTACAGCGTGTAGAGCCCCCTGCCCCACTTCGATATCGTAACCCACCTCGTGGTGACTCTCTTATAAGACCACCACAAGATACCACAGGATCGTTTGTAGCTCACGATGAATCCACCCTATAAACCTCCCAACCTTTTCGGAGACGACTCCGCGTCCGACATCGAGGACCTCTACGTTCCCAGTAGGCTCGACAAGGGCAAACGCAAAGCAGAGGGTGTGTCTAACACTAAACAAGTCGCCACAAAAACTGAGGCAAGTGGCGTTTTAGAGCCTTTGGACAACGAGGAAGAGTATCCAAGTTCGCGTCACGTACACGCCCACGTTCAAGATGTCTCCTCAGATTCGGACATGGACGTTTCGTCTGGGTCCGATTCTGAGTTGACGCCTTCTCCCTCTCTTGGCGCACAACCTACCGCAGATGGCGTTGATTCTGAAGACGACGAAAGTTTGTACCACTCTGTCGACGAAGACCACTCGTCGGATGATGAGGTGTGTTCGTTCACCTCAATATACCTAGGATCTTGATTGCGATCGTGGATCGATAGATGGACATAGATACTCCGCCTCTCCAACGCGATGAATTAGACTTGGCCAACTCTATCAAAGGCATGTATCGCATCCTCGACCTTATCCAAGAGCAAGGCAGTGGCGGTCTCGGTGAGTATCCTAATCAAACTAGCGCACTTGTTCGTGTCACTGACTCTGATGCTAGTCGATAAAATTATCATATCTCAAAACTCGCTCGAGGCATTCATAAATACCGTTTGCCCGGGTGCATACGTATCAATGACTAGGGTCAACTTCAAGACTCTTGACAAGTTTGCCATCAAACCTGTTGGCGTCTATGGAAGCAAAGAGGAAATTGTCCGATTCTTATTGCAGCTGGGCGCCATCGACGAAGCCAAGTATGCCGTTTAGTTAGGATTCCTCATTGTTTGGCGTATTGACTCTCTGATTCCGTAGAGCAACACAGCTTCTCGTCGATTCCAACACACAAGGGCGCACGCAACCATCCCTCCGTTCCGGCCTCTACATTATCACGACATCAGTGCCAACCGCACTTTCTCATCAAGTATTTGTTCTCTACTGGCCCGAACAGACAACTTGGGACGACTCTGCGGTATCTTCTGTTCGTCGTATTCGCATCACCTTTATGAGGTTCGCTCATGTCGACCCTATCTGAGATGAATAACTGAATTTATTCCGCACAGATACCTGACAAAAATGTGTGATCAGGTTGTGTCTTTGATCTCGTCCGAACATGCGCAAACCATCATTTGGAGTGAGGAAGAGGGCGATGCTGATGGCGGTGACGAAATGCTCGCCAACGACCAGGACGAGTCCGACCGCATGTTTACGTTCGAAGTTGCACAGACTAGCGAGCAAGAAGAGTCAGTGACTGTCCGAGAAGGCTTCAAGGTCAGTTTATCCTCGTTTTATGTCCTGGCGTCGTCTCCACGGATAAACTTACCACTCTTCAGGCGGTTTCCTCGGTGATTGTGCTCCCAGAGACACCTGCAGAAGATCCGGATCCGACGAAACCTGCGCCGATCGCACCACTTTTGCTCTTTGGTGAAACGACGCAAGGGTTCATGACGGTAGAACATCGAGAAGCGAGAGTCATGCAGGATCCCTTCAGAGGACGCACGATTGAGGCCATGCAGCTTGAAGCGTTTTTGTGAGTGCACATCCCCTTCAGTGGGGATCACGCTCTCACAAATTTCTTGGGATATAAAGGACCTCTGACCGCCTCTGCCTGAGCGAACAGTTGGACGAAGATGCCTTGAAAATCTTGGTGCGCTCTGGACTCGAGAAGCGATTTCCAGAGCCATGCAGGAAGTGGAAACATGAATGCACCGCCATTCGAAGCACATACGAAGCGCACTGCAGGGCAGAGATTTCGAACATGTCTACGAGAATGCAAGCGGAGCTACCTGCCCTCCAAATGTCAGTGTTCGAGGCGATTCTCGACGAAGTATTGCGCTTGTACCCGTGAGTACTGTTACCTAACGCGCCCATGTCGTATACTTACTTTGGGAAACCTGAGGTGTTTCAATCGAGACGCGTTCGCCTATCCAAGGGACGAAGGAGAGAAGCAGGTTGATGATCCGGGTATGTTCGCTTCAGGAACTGAAAATTGACCAATGTTCATCCATGTCATTTCAGAGCCACTTTCCAAGTTTTTGGAGCTCTATCCGAAGGCAAATGAGAAAGTTATACAGGCGCTGAGCAGGGACTTTAAGAGCATCTCCGACCAGGATTTCCAAATCATCAAAAAACGTATCGGTTTGTTCAAGGAACTGACCCCGCGGTTGAAGAAGAAACATTTGAAGCTGGATAAGGATGCGTATCTGCAAGTCATGGCGGCTATACTGGAAGGAAATATGGAGCAAGTCATCATGAACGTGAAAGGGGGTCAAAGGGACGCTGGCAGTGGTAACAGGCATGATAAAATGGGCTCGAGTCTCAACATAATCTCTTTGGCGCGGAACATCTCATCTGTGTTTAAGATGTTGTTGGGTGGCAGCGAACTGGTCGGCGAGATCGACAATCTAGTTCGCCAAGCGACAGACGCGGCAACACAAGTATCTGACCATCAGTTCTTGAGTCAGCTAGAGCAGGACGTTGAGCGGTTTGCACAACGTGTTCCACAATTCAAGGTGTCGGCGGACAGGGCAAAACACAGGGCGTTTGAATTCTTGGAGTTTACCATCAAGAGGACGTTGAAGAAGCTGACGCCGACATTGCACAGAATACAAAGTGAAGAGTGTACAGAGCGGATCAGGCGCGAACATGCAAAGAAGGGGGAAGAAGAACAAGATAGACTGAGGATGAATCTGATCAAGCACGTGAATCATTTATCTGCACAGGTCGCATATTCGTGCGTCTCCGGGCTCTTCTTAGTGATTAGTCTTGATTCACAAGCTGATGCTGTTGTCCGTAGACACACATTATCAATCGACGGGGCGGAAGATTCCCGAAAGACGTATTACAGTGAGTGGTGGGTTCATTTTCATATCCTATGATGGCACTCAGCTGCATGGAAGGCCTCTCTTATTCAACGTCGTACCGTATTTCGGGTTCGCGAGCGTCGCAACAAGACCCAATGGCGATATATACAGTGCATCTGATGAACCTGACGACGGAAGATCAGCACAAGTTGCAACTGGGTCCGAGAGCGATCCCTACACCACGATTCAAGTTCAAACATACGTTCACGCTGCCGTTGGGCCATTCTGTGGTGTGCGTTTGCATTTTATTTGCTTATTTTGTGACAGTTGAAAATTATTTGACTCCAACAGACGAGCGCAATTGCTTGAAGGAGAGAAATTGCTGTTGGTCGTCGCCGATCGTGCGGGTAACTTGGCTGTCTACCTCGATCGACTGATGGGTATGGATAGCGCTATTGCGCGCGATCGTGGGAAGTCGCTCAACCGTGAAAAAATTGGGCATGAGTTTCTATTGGCATATGATGAGTCAAAGAAAATGTTGGCGGTGGTTTCATCTGACAAGGTACGAGTTCGCTTACATTAGCACATATTTGATTATCTCATCGCTCTTTCACAGCTTCAGCTTAACATTTTCGTGCTTGATGATGCGCGGGGATTTCAGGCGTTGGGAAGTCCTATCAACTTGCATACGTGGTACAATGACAGGCCATCCATTGTTCATGCATGCTTTGTAAGCGGAAGCGAAGAGCTGCTGCTTGTCGACTCACAGGCACAGGCAAGGGTGTTTTCCTTGGTGACGCTCCAGTTTCGGTGCGTCTAGATTTCATTCACGTGATTCTCACTCATGACGGGTGGTGATAAATAGGCCTGCCACGTTACAGCTTGACCAGGTGCCGCATAGCGTGAGCTCGACTCCTGATGGTGCTTGTCTACTGGTCGCACAAGCTCAGGAGAACGATTTGTTAGTGAAGGCATACCACTGGAGCACCTTTGGCTCCGCAGAAGGGATCCCGCTCGACCTGGGCCCGCTTAACATAGAGAGCGGTCTTGTCGCCACGTCGCTGATTAACCGAGCGGCAGTGCATGTTGTCGCGCTGGATTTTGATGCGCACGCATGCCAATCTCATGCGTTGGACATTACCCGCAAAGTAACCGAATTTTCCTTCAAGGAAAAAGGTGTGCGAGGCTCCTCTGCAAGACGCGGGACAGGGGAAGGCGAAAACGTGACAGCACACAACTGTCTCATTGACTGTCATGCCGACGTCTGGACCCGTTTCCCAGTCCTTCCTGCAGTGCAGCGCGAAACGATCTCTTCGTCCAGTCTCCGGAGCGCGCGGACCCTAGTGTTTGTGACGGACCGTGATTACCAGCGCTATGCACCACATTTTGCGGAGATGATATTCACGTTTGAGAGAGCGACCAAGAAGCCAACCGGGGATATACTCAAGTCTATTCAGGTTTCGGCTGCGTCGTTTGCAGTATTCGCCGCTGAGCTATGTGGAGGCGTGGACCAATCGAATTCAACCCGAAATCGCGCTTGGAACGTCTCGGCTTACCGCGCAGGCGAATGGCTCGTCGATTTCTTATGCTTAATTCCGATTCATCTCGCGCTGGCAAAGGAGAATCGCTTCGTGCCACTCAAAGACGGGGTGTATTCGCCAGAGCTAGAAAGGTCACTATTAGGTGCAGACGTGAATCGTATCGTGGACAGTCTCTCGTTTGGGTGGTATGAGTCGCTATTTCAGTCGTACATGGCGTCCAAGGTGTGTATTGTCCCCGTCTTTAGTGTAAGGATTCTGCTTGCTCACTGAGGATGATAGCCTGTTAAGGTAGTGTCCTCGATGGGAGAACAGTCAGTGGGGAAGAGCTTTGCGTTGAACCACCTTGTCGATACGTCATTTGCTGGGTCGGCGATGCGGACGACGGAGGGAGTGTGGATGTCGGTTACACCAACGAAGGATGCTTTAATTGTTGCGCTCGATTTTGAAGGTTAGTCCCATGTATCCTTTCTTCATGTTGCACACTATCTCATTTTGGCACGCGTGATATTTTGCTCATAGGTGTACACAGTATCGAAAGGTCCGCTCAAGAAGACACGTTGCTTGTTTTGTTCAACACCGCCATTTCAAATTTGGTCAGTAATGTGAAACGGCGTGGAGCTAGAGAGGGTTACGACATTAACGCATGACGTTTCATGCTCCAGGTACTTTTCCGCAACAACTTTGCGCTCAGTCGGGATATCACTGGGCTCTTCCAGTCGTTCCAGTCGAGCTCCACAGTTTTAGATCCCAAGGCAAATCCTTCGCTATTCCAGTCGACGTTGGTTATTATCATCAAGGTATGTTAGCTGTGGTTCGGTCCCGCATTCCCTGAGGAATATTTTCTTGTTGTAGGACGTCGTCGACTCGGACAAGGTTGAGATCGCTAGAGAGTAAGAGGTGTTTACTCGTCGTATTTTCGACAGAGCCACTGATAACATGTGCTGATCGTTCCTAGATTTTCCCTCAAGTTCCAACGAATCGTGCAAGATGAGCAAGAGTCAAATTTCATTTCTCGGCTGCATGCTGGGAAGCTGAACATTATTCCTTGGTAAGGACCGGACGAGTTTGGGCAAACCCAAACAATTCACGACTCGTTTGTAACCCTCCACAGGCCAGTGATTGAGTCCAAGGAGTTTTACAAGCTATTTCCTGCCTTGAAGCGACGTTTGGATGAACAAGTGATCACACACCGATCCGCGGGAGAATTTCTGCATTTGATGAAGGCACTGATGGCGAAGTTGAAGGTGAGGGGTGGTTCTTCTGGAGAGAGGCTTGCCATGTGTCTTGCTGACTCGGAGCGTCTCCAAGGCAAATGACTGGGGTGCTATGTCTCGTAAGAGCATATATATTGCTTGGCTGGATTAATTGACGAGTCTTGGATCTAGAAACCATGGCTTCTCATCGTGCACAGTTGATTTCGACGCTTCTTGCTAATGCGCTTGCTTTTGGATATGCTGAAATCGATCCAGAACATGAGCCCCTAAAAGTGAATATTCATTCATGACCTCCTTGCGCTAGCTAAGACACTGACTCCGCCGGTATAGAATCTAGATACAGATGAGCCAGTTGACCTGCCAGATACACCCTATCAACTCTTCATTGGCGGGGGTGGTGACCAGTCCGTGTCTCGCGAACGCATGCTAACGATCCTCCGAGCGGCCTGGGAGGGACATGCTTCTCGCCAATACACACCTGAAGACGAATGGATCGCCGGTTTGACCCATCACCTCGAGACGATCGTGAACTTGCGGATCGCCCACGTGAGGGAATGGCTGGACCAGAATCTTTCGCGATTCCAGGCTGTGAGCGGCGGAAGTGGGAGCCACGCGCGCATCGATGAGCTAAAACGTCACTTCGAGAATTCGATCGTAGACCTGAGGGGTAACGTCCAACTGTGTGGATTGACTTGTGCGGGATGTCAGCTGCGATGCGTGCAGAGTCGGGCGCACGAGGGTGCGCACGATTGTCAATCTGACCATTTGTGTGTACACGAGTGCGATTTCTGTCTGGCACTTGAACCGGGAGAACATCGGCCATGTACGATGAGGTGAGTGATTTTTGATATCGTACGCCTTACGCTGAGTTTGTTGTGATAGTGCTGGCCACGCGGGAAAGCACATGTACGTGTTTATTGGTCAGGTTGACCCTGCGGTGACTCACGTTTCTTCGTAGATGTGTCCCGAACCAACATTTGTGCGGGAAGGCGTGCAAGTTTTCTGGCAGGCATGGATGTTTGGATGTGTGCGCAAAGGTATGTGTTCTTGCTTGAGGTACCGATCTGTCTAACGAAAAAAAAAGGTCATTGATCACCCCGATGAGGAGCATCTCTGTGCAGCTCCCGTCCATGCATGTGGGAGAGTGAGTTGTTACTGACTGCCTTGAGTCTTTGTCTAAGCTCAGTCTGAATCATCACACGTTTTCTAGTCCTGTGACCTCTCGGATATTCGACTGGTTGATGGAAGTTCATATTCGTGCCCTGGGACATGCCGAGTCCCAAGGTAGTTTCTGATCTTGTGTTAATGTTTTGCACGCGCTCATGTACCTTTAAAGCGATGTTGATCATAACCTTCATCAATGCGATGCCCGATTATGTTCTATTCAATGTCAATTATGCAAACGCTTGTGTGCAAATCAAGACCATATGCATGGTCTCGACTCTAGCGCGATCCATCTATGCGGGTATGTAAAATGTTGAAGCAGTGGTAACTCTTGTCCCTGATTGATGAACTGCAGACAAGAACATTTGTGTACTGCTATTTGTGCTGCCCCGGGTATATGCGAGATCGAAACTGCACCACACTCTATCGAGGCGACGTTTACGGGCAAAAACGAAACCTTCCAATACACCAAGGTACGTTCTCCAATCTCGAAGATCATCTGACACTGACCTCTTTGCAGTATTCACAGGGTTCGTCTGAGTTCTTGTACTCATTATCATGCTGATCTGACGATGTCCCGAAATGATAGTTGCGAAACGCCTGAAATGCATTAAACCGATCCCACCAGGCACTACGAATCACAAGGGACCTCACAACCACAGCCTGGATAAGAAAGTGACCCATTTTTGCCAAGCGAGGTATGGAAATTTAACGTTCGACACATGCTGCTTTTCCTTATCCTCTTCTAGATGCGAAAACTGTGGCTATTTCTGCACGTTGCCTCTTGGTACGTTAT
Source organism: Singerocomus rubriflavus (assembly GCA_038088835.1). Classification (NCBI taxonomy): domain Eukaryota; kingdom Fungi; phylum Basidiomycota; class Agaricomycetes; order Boletales; family Boletaceae; genus Singerocomus; species Singerocomus rubriflavus. The sequence goes on from JBBPJS010000154.1 coordinate 10,144, forward strand.
AACCGTGGACCCGAGACTCTGTCATGTGTGAACGCTTCACCTAAAGGTCATACGCAACAAGAGCATGAAACACGTCATGGGTCCATGTCGCGCACACGCTGGACCGTGGATGGGCCAGACGATGAAGAATTAGAAATTGAAGGACGCAAGTTCTCCACCAATGACGAAGGTGCACCCATGATGTGTAACCTTGTTTGCTCGGCAATGGGGCGACACGTCCACATTGACTATTGTCGCGCTGACGATGAGGCTGCGTGTACTGGCAATGAGGAGCTTCAGCATCTTACAAGGAGGCTACAACCTGATCCCGATCGACCAAAAGATGTGCTCACGCATGGTCTCTTATGGAAGCGAAGCGGTGAGTAAGCTTTGAGCCCAATTGCCCTAGCTGACCACTTGTCTCTGGATAGGTTTCAAGGATCCGTACTCGAAAGAAGAGCAAACTAACTTCGGGAAATGGTATGCTTTTGCTGGGTCCTTTTTTTCTACTCCCTGACCATCAATACACTTTTATAGCGATGCCATGTGTAGAGGTATGCGAGTCCCTGAGCGCGTTTTGCAACTTGCGGGTTGTCTCATGAAGCTCGACAGGCCCCGAGCATACGGCCGCTGGTGGCGGTGCAGCTATACCTTCCTACTGCGCCTTGCCCCTTTTCCATGCACCGTTGAATCCCAATACCGCACCCGCGGGGGTGGGTTACATTTCACAGGATGGACATCAGTTCACATGCAGGAATCCAGTTGTGATGCAACAAGCATTCCATGTGTGAGTCCCTATATCCCTATATATGTGACCTGAGAAATTGATTCGTTCAATCTGGATAGTATTTTCGTCGCTGACCAGTAGGTTCCTTTGGTCTTACCCAGGATAAAGTTTCTCAGTACTTTTCCATATCCACAGCTCTGGTTCGATGAGTTTGGATGATCAAAGACCACTCCTTAATACACCAGTGACTCCTCGAATTACAGCTCGCGCAGACAACCGATACGGCGCTGTGCTTTCGTCGCTATACTCCTTCTGGACAGCACGTGCAGCGGCGATTGCGAACTCGAACGCCGTGCGGCGGGATGCATACAGTGTGATCTTGTTTGATCATCGTGTGGTCAATCCTATTGTCAATGACTTTGCGAGCACACCGGACCAGTTGTTGGATGCTCTCCTCGGTTTCGGAACAAATGGTGGTACAAACTTTGCCCTGGCGATTCGGCAAGCGCAAGCGGTCATGGAGCAAAGCTGGAGCACAGAAAGGTAAGCGTCGTGTTCTTGTTAACATCGTCTTGACAGCAACCTTATTGGTATAGGTGCCCCGTCATCATTTTCCTTTCCGATGGAGAATGTAGTATCGGAGACGAGATCATGCAGGATCTGTGCCGTGCGGCCGTCCGACAGGGGTAAATATTGCTCCGTACTATACTTCGTTTGAGCTGACGGGGCACTTCGCGAACATAGAAAAGCGGTCTCGTTTCATGCTGTATCGTTCGGACCTGAGGTTTCTTCAATGTATCTGCGTAGGATGGCCGAAATAGCGCGTGATGCTCAGGACAATGCGCCGAGAGATCCACTTGCACCGGCTACTGCGACTATCCATTCGTCGTATACGCGGGCGCTCGATACGGTGCGCACACATGTCTTATGGTTCCCTGTGTACACTAACCAAATGCTAGGTCCAACTCGCGGAAACGTTCTTGGGTATTGCAGAGTCGCTACGAAAGCCGAGAGGAGCACTGATGCATTGAGATGGTTATTTGATGTGTTTTTGTGTTGTGTTTGTGGTGTTGTCCGTCTTGCGCGTTTGAGTATGCAATGTCTTTTTCGATCGGTGCAAGACTGTTTTCCTTCGACCCCTTGGTCTTTCCTTCCGTGGTACAATACAGCACTTTTTTGGAACCCGGTAGGTTTTGCATAATGTATCAAGCCCAGCCCATGACTTCCGAAACTTTCCCATCTCGCTATATCATGGTCCCATAAATATCGTTAATGTTGCTCTACACCATGCGCCCATTGATCGGTCGTTCCGGCAAATTCAAACAAAACACGTTCGGACTGACCATTGGAATTGATGACTACGCGAACTACCAGAAGCTCCATGGGCAGTCGCCGATGCGAAAGCAATGAAGGCATATTTAGAAGAAGTCCTCCGGGTACGCGAAGATCGCATCTATACACTCTTCAACCGAAATGCGACTCGAGATGCGATTATCATAGCCTTCAAGGACTTGAGGAGCGATTAGCGCATCAGAGAAGGGGATCCTATCGTGGTTTTTTATGCTGACCACGGGGGAGAACTCCCTGCTCCAAGTTTCTGGGGACCGTGGGATGTGGAAGGTAAGATTCAGTGCCTGCTTCCTCAGGATTGTAAAGATGGCAGCGTCTACCCGATTCCTGATCGCACGATTGGCGCTTTGATCGAGGATATTGCAAAGGTAGAAGGAAATAACATCGTATGTGTCACATCACGACTCATCTGCTGATAATGATGGCTAGACAGTTATCTTTGACTGTTGTCACTCTGCTTCCGATACATTATACGTGCATCGCACCGTTCATCTTAATTCCTCCGTACCTGCAGACCTCGATCAAGATATCTGGGGAGGCCGAGGTGGGAAGATCGCCCCCGGATTCGCTTATCATGGCCTCCAGTCACACGTCTTTTTGGCTGCCTGCGGGGAGAAAGAGTTCGCATATAAACACGAAGGACGTGGTCAGTTTACTACTGCACTTTTGGAAACACTCAGAAACAGCGTTATTGACGACCTCACATATACTGAAGTGCTCGAACACATCCACCTCGACAAGTAAGAATAATCCAGCCCTGCAACAATCGTGATACCGGTCCCATTTAGACAGAACCCTCACTGCGAAGGATTCTACCAGCATCGTGTCATATTTGATGCGAGAGTCCCTGCCGGTAGGCAGGTTTACCACTCTGTCCATGTAAACAATAGTGGTCGATATATCATTGGAGCCAGTCTGGCACACGGGATCCAGCACGGGGTCGAGTTTACCCTATATAATGATCAAAAACGAAGTTTGGGTGTTATAGTGGTGGATGACACTGCTATGATCGAGGATTTTTAGACCACCGCAACTGTATCCATGCCCCTCGCGAATCCTTCATTCGCAAGGGCAACCTGTGTTGGCAACTACTTGACTCCGGGAGGAAGTTTCTCCCGCGTCATCGAGGAAACCCTCGGCGGAACAGATGTCAATAGCAACGCCTCTAAATCTCGCGTTGTCGAGGACGTTAAAGAGGCGAAGCTGGAAGTGACGATTGCAAACGATAAGGCCATTTTCAAGGTCTTGTATCAGCGGTTGAAACGGTTCGGACTAACAGAAATCACCTTTAATGTTATCCTCAATCGCCTTATTCATGCTTTGGGTGGTGCAGCACATTACTACTGGTACCTTGAAAAGAAAACAATCGTACCGATATCAAGAATGGAGTGACTGTTAATTTCTACTTGCTGCAGGAGTCGGAGAGAGAATACAACAGTTATGGGATGCCCCTTCTCAAACCTGTCGAACCCGGATACTGTAAAAGGGATGCGAACGCGGGAGCCTCGGACGTCATCGATTTTGTCGTCAACCCGGATGCGCTGTACGGGATAGGTACGCAAATTCGCTGATTGTCTGTTCAACATTAGTTAATATTGTTTAGCCCCATGCTACATACAATCGAGTGTCGGCACTCCGGAGGCACCACTCAAGCACAATGGGGCATTCACAATCGGATATGGGCCGGGAGGAACATCTCCATTTGCATATTCATGGGCGGAAGACCAGAACGTCGACGTTGGCTACCTGAAATTGTTCTTTGCGACTCGGCCTATCGACTTGTCCGACATCGTGCAGCTATCGCCCTTTTCAAATATGAACGCACAATCCTGGATAGACGAAAACGCACACAAAGCGAGGATGAATTTGTTGCCGCATACACGGCCCACTACGCCCGCAGATATCTGGTTCACTCTTGACATTCCTGTAGTGCAGAGGCGGAAATAAGCGTCTATAGTGACATAAGGCACATCCCAAAACTGCGTTTGTAGTGATTGCTTCCCCAACCGATGAACTGAGTCACCCTGACAGTCCAATTATATACATGATGAGAGTTGTGTGTATAGAACACACAAATGAGAAGTCAGAATCTCTGAAGAAGATTGACATCAGTAGCAGATGCGTAGTGTCAGATTGAGCGTACGAAAATGTCCTTTGAGTCCTTCCAGACCGGGGAATTCTGCTACAGCTGCATCGGTAATAAAGCATACTGTGACAACTTCAGTGAAACCAGTTAGTGGTAACCGATGGTAACCGATGGTAGCCGACGGTCTGAACCAGTCCTGACTGCTGACTGATTTACAGAAGAACGAGAAATGGCAAAATGTGGTGTATTAAACAGGTCCGAGCCACCCGCCTGGTGGGTCTCATACCCGCATGCATGAACCGGCCTAAGGATGCTCGCATATGGTCACATGAACTTTACGTCGCCTTGCCAGCCGACTATTTGCCAACAAGGCCCTGAGGTCAGACGGTCCAATATATCGCCCCAACCTATCATCATCGGGCCAATTCATTGGCCTGGCTCATTTCCTTCAACCCTCTGCTGCTCCCATGAACGTCCATCACCGAACTCGATTTTCATCCATATTTTCTCGTTACGATTGCGGGGGTGAGCTCGCCAAGCCTTGGTTGCATCTGCTTATTCTACCGATTACAAGGTCCCTATGCCCAGGCTGTACATCATTTCAAGTGACAAACTGAAAGCCCGATTTGTGGTGTGGTGGCCCAAGTGCTGTCACGCTCAGATTAGGGCTAAGGAACATATCATTCACGGTAAGCCCCTTCGCATTCATACTTTTCGGGGTAAAGTGAACGCCAAATTCGCCGGTGACTGGGGTCCCAGCTGTCGAACCGCAGCGATCAGTCCCACTAAAATTTTCACTCGACCTATCCACTCGGCTCCACGGAGCGAAGTCGCCTAACTATCAGTTGATTCAGCTTGACCCCACCGAACGTAGAGCAACCTTGAAGTGCTCAAACTAATGCACCACAATAAAGCCATATCAGCACCGTCATGTGCAGGGAGGCACCGAGATCCAATTGCCGATGGAGACACTCCCTTAATGCTGCAGTGATGTTGGGGTTCGAGTACGTAGACCTATACTAGCTTGATAACGCGCGTTCTGGGATCAGGACAACCTCCGAATGCTGATCATTGTCCTTCCGCGACGTGTGGCCAGAGGTTTTTCATGTTTCGGGGCCCTTTCCCCTTGAATGTCTTCAATAAAAGCTGGTGTAGGTCCTAAGGATCGTTGTGCCATAGAACCAATACCCATGTTCACAGAAGCCCTCTCTGGATATCCATACTCCGTGTGCATTTAGGACATTATATGACAAATTGGGCCCAAAAGAAAGGTATATGGATAGGCAAAATTGACACGCGAGACATAGTGCTACGATACACCACTCGTTGATGCACCAATGCCAGATGCCGATTGCTACCCAGACGAAACTCACTTAGACATGAGACGTACTATTTCCAAAAGATTTGTATTGAATCCCCACTGATCCGTTCACGACATCTCCGAGGTCTGACCTTGCCCTGTAGAAATATCCAGAAACTCATTCATAGGCACGATAGTACTTTGATCGAGAGTGGGTTGAGACATTGCGCCGAACCCGGTGTCGATTCCCCACGAGCAGGCCTGACGGTTACGAGCGTGCAGCTCTCGCAAGCTCAGGATGAACCGGGGCATTAAGGGGGTTATCATCATCAAAGCAAACGAAAACAGGATGAGGACGGAAGTAGTGTTTTCGGCATCGTTTGGGATCGTAAGGACAACATTGCGAAATATGTTCCTGGCAGTTCGGAAGAAACGACCAAGTGATTAGTTTTTGGACGAGTATTCGAGAACAGGACAAACAAAAGAGTATGATAGTGACAGATGGAACAAGGGCAATCAAAAAAGTAAGACGTACACAATGAAGTATAGAATCCCATCCTTGACAAATTGTTGCATGTACCGATTAAGTCGCCACTGCTTAGTCGCCCGGTACATGGCAATCGATTCATTCACGCTTGCAACGATAGCAAGAACCAGAAGTAAGCCATTAAGAACAAAGCGTGGGATTTCAGCGTCCAGGAAAGATATGAATGAAGAATGGGTCCATTCATAGTTGCAATATGGGAAACCGACTAGTTGAGCAGACGTGACTTGAAAGAAGGAATGTCCAGAGATGAAGGCCACTTGCGTGAGATCGTGATGACCCATGAATGTTCAGCTCAAAACGTACCCAACAATTGTATTTTTGGATTGTCGCGGATGCCCACAAAAATGAAGCAAATAAGACACTGTACCACGTAGATGCACAGGAGTATCCAAAGGATTATTTTGGATTGATCCCATATGGCATACACACGTAAGATCATCACGACTGTAATTGAAATCGAGGTCAAAGGATGAGAATCAGAGTATACAGTAACTCACGGTCCGCAGCATCGAGAAAGATTTCTGCACTCCAGGAACCTATCACCATCATTGCACTGCCTTTGGAATGGGAGTTCATGTACCGATGTCATAGAGAGCAGCAAATGAAAACGTGCTTACACCTATGGAACAGCTATTCATGCAGTCTGCAATCGTATATAAATACATACGTCTTCCAGGACATTCATCAATCACTACAGGCAAGGCACAAAGCAGATATTCTGACTTTGATAGGGCCAGGAACAAAGGTACTACCCGCTGTGAAACAGCTTGATTAGTTTGAACTCCAATTTCATAGTGAACATACCAAGGCTCAAGAGACTTTGAGTGTATATTCACTGTCAACTGTATGTCTTCAGCGTATCGAACAACAAACGACTTACATAGTCCAAAGAAGTCCAACATAGCGGACCTATAAACACTCAGTCAGATCTGGACACATGTCGTTACTGTCCGCTGAACCGCTATACGTACCAGAACAAAAATTGCAGAAACCCATGTCCAGCGCTGGCACTAGAGAACTGTCAGGGACCTAGTGTTTGCTTGATACTAGTTGTTCCTCCCTCACCCAAACATAGTCTATCTTTGTATATGTATCAGTAAGTCCGAACAAATAATATATAGAGCGGAAAGTCAGTTACCTCTCTTGGAAGGGTAAGGACTATCGTGGTTCAGTAGAAATGATAATCCCATTTATGCACAAAGCTCACTTACGAAAATCATATGAAATGGCAGTGATGATGCTAACTGTGTTGGTCTGTCAAATCGACCATTGATTGAAAGTACAGTGTAACCATACTGGTTGCATAGTCGTTCATCTGGAGAAGCTCCACAGCCGACTGCAAGTCGGCGGACATGATAGAAAGAGAATGGATGATGCACGGCGGTTGGAATAGAGAGGGAGCTTGCAGGTGGGTCGGTAAGTAACCTAATGGTCGAACACAGACAGTCAAAAAGGACAATGGCCTAGCAAGTACGATCAGTAAAGGCGCTGATATGTCGCAAAATTGTATCATACTTGAGTGTAGCTGCAGGGAGAACAAGAAGGGATGTGATGAGTGTCAAGATGAAACGAATGATCAATCAAATTTAAAGAACAATGGAGCTCAGATCCGACATGACAGCTTGATTCCAATGACATGTCATCACAGCCGGCAGTTGCTTAAGTGAAGGGCTGTAGCGGTATCCTCCTGAAAAGAGCTTTTGCCGAGCTGAAACCGTGCCAAATCCCTACCCCTTACCTGTTCCCAAGCGTGCTGTACGCAAATCCTCGGAGAGAGGGGAGGGTCCGACGGAAGCAGCAAACAGGTCTGACTGCCTAGGTCATCCCCTATCATTCTCCAAGGCTGCTGACTATAGCCACTGGAAAAAAGCTACATCTTGTAGCCGACAGGGTCCGATGGATCCAAAAGAACCAGTTCTAGCCTGACGTTCGTCGTTAGGGCACCATTTCCTACTCCACATGTCGAGAGCATTCAGGTCGCAGTGCACATGCTCTCTCCTTCATTACGTTGTGGAACTTATCGTGGAATATGTCAGCGAGAGCGGGGACAAGATGGAATGCATTTATCCGTGTGATGCGGTACACGACGTGTGGAAACCTCAATGTGGACATTGTCCGTGCGGGTTTTTTCGAGTTCGTTCAGCCCCATAATTACTACTGGCAGTATCCCACATGATAAGCCCATCTATGGGGGTCTTGCTAGGAAGGCCATTTGACAAACGAAGTTTATGCGTATGAGTACATTTTAGATTGCAGAATGGTGACTAATTGTTTCAACATTTGGACCCTACACGTGACACGATGTCGTCTACCAATATTTTCTCCTCCTTCCTTTTCTCCCTCAGTCCGTATTGTGACGGCTGAGGTGAGGCATTCCATTTTGTACATTGAAAGACATTGACATAACACTACCTACAGCTAATTCATGTGCTTTAGCCCAATAAAGGACATATCAGATAGTCCGGGAATATGACAACTCCACATGTCACGCATCTCAAATTGAATAGTCCACTAGTCAGTTAACGAGTTGAACCGTATTACGGACTACATGATTTAAGTGAACCTAATGTGACTGAGCGAAAAAGAACCTTCAGCCAGTTGAAAGTACCGAGAATACTAATGCGAATGTAAGGTCATTTGTTACCCTGGGGAAATGAAGAACTTAAATTCGCACTTGTGCGCTGTAGAACACGTTGAACTTGGAGGAAACATAATCAGGCTTTGTGGTTAGCCTCATCCAACGAGTTGGTTGAAGCCACACTGCAAATTTTCAGTTGCACTTGTAAAGCTCTCGCCCTTATTCTTTTACCCCTCTTTCATTACTCCACAACTTTGAGTCGTCATCTCGTTTATATCTCATCTATACATGTGCATCATTCTTCTATTTCCTCCTATTTCAATGCCCCTTTACTATAGGGTCTTGTATTGTATGCATAGCTTCCTCCTTAGATATATAAGTCTGTATGTAGTAGAGCATGTCCCTCACCTTGGATATTCATTTCATTCCCTTAACTATCAGTGCTATTGCCTGATTTTTGGGTCTGGTCATAATATTATCCAAGTGTGCACCCCTTCCTACTGATGCACTGTCTGTACTTGCATTTACAAGGCACACTTTCCCTTTCCTCCTATCCTCATCAAGCCTCACCTAGTATGTGCAGAATCAATGCTGACTAGATATTCAAGTGTGTCCCTAGGCTACCCAGTCAGTCAATACTGCTCAAAAAGCCCCTATCCCTTTGTGCACACCCTATCCTACATCCCATTCTCACATTTGGCAATGTTGGAGGTTATTCCCAGTTGCAACATGCACCATCTATCTGCATTCAGAGTGCTAGTAGATTCTAATGTCTAGAATTGAAAACATTCAAAGCAATTATTCCTAATATCTTCACATAGAGCATTGCCTTCCAAAGTGAAATTTTGCTGTTACTCTTACAGTTGTAAGTATGTCTAAAGCTACCTCTTATGCAGGCTCTCATGCTATAGTTTGGGCCACCAGATGTGGTGGTGTTCCATTAGAAACTCCTCAAGCATCATAGTTGACTCAAGCAGGGATTGATGTCATGCATGCCCTTGAACAAGCAGATGCTGCTATAGTGGCAGAAGAACCCAAATCAGAGGATTGACAGACAAAAGATCTGTCATCCACTCCCACTGAAAAGGGAAAGAAATGTGTCCACAAGGATGCAGACATTTGTTGAGCAACCAAGGGAAACACTATAACCCTGCCTATATCCATCACCATAACCCATTAGGCAATCTGGCATCACCAACAGAATCCTAGAGTAGTTGTGGCAGAAAGGAATGCTGAACAGTAATAGGGGATCAGAAGTGAGGAAAGGGTGATCTTCTACACCTTAACAAACTATTGCATTGTTAGTATCACCAAGCACTCTTGCAGCTGATGTGCATCCTCCTAATACTAGCTTCTATGAGACTAGCATAATCATAGGCAAGCCATGGGGCAAGAAGTCAGGCTCTTGAATAATTGCATGGTTATCTTTAGGTTACCATCCTTGAAAGCTGGTCAGGGGTGCCACTCCATCTTGGGGCATTCCACACAGCACCCAATGAGATCATCTCCAAGCCTGCAGGCAAGGAGAAACACTAATTGTTATGAATTTGTGTATAATACTTCACAATATTTGCATTATGACTGCTTGCTTGCATGCATGAGTGCTATAACATCACACTTCCTGATCACATGACCTTTTCATCCCTTCACATCTTCATGCATTTACCCTGTTACATCTTCACATCATCACATTCCTCTTCCTTTACATCATCACATTTCTCTTCCTTCACATCATCATAACCTTACCGATCAATCTTTAATTCCCAATCACCTTCCCTTCTTAATCTCCACCCTTACCCTTTGATCAGTATGATCACCAATTGAGATTGCATCTTGATTACAACCCTGCAAGATCCTAGATGGATCTCTGTTATGATTCCCCTTTCAGATCTTTTAGATCTTGTGATTGATCTTCTCTTCTACATTAAATCCTGCACTTTCATATCTGCTTCTTTCATTTTGATATATGAAGTGCCTAACCTTTCACTCATGGACTACACCCTTTACCTTATCGTCAAATAGCATTAATACTATATACTCTAGACTCATGACACAGCTTGGTCTGTGCTCACTCCTATAATGTATATAAGGGGTTATGAGTACAGGCTGTTCCCCCAGCCTAATTTACTTGTTTCCTCCTCTCCTACCCTGCCTACCAAGGTGGCCTAGTGATGAGTACAAGTAAGGGATGTTATTCACCTACCAGTCCTTCATTGAATTCCTAGAAGTGAGACATCTGAAGATAAAGCCACTTTTCCCCCTCTTCCCTCTATCATTTCATTGTCAGTACCTTGCACCACTGAACTGCCCAACATCAGGCCAGTGAGCCAACTTGTACCTTGTCTAGTTCAGAACCCAAAATCTATGAAAGTATGGAATCTATTCATTGAAAGAACTGAACCTTTACCAGATCAAATCCATATGACAAGGACAACATTGTATTGTCCTTGATGATATACCTGCAGATCATAATAGGCTATGTTGCCAATTGGCCCTTATCATATTAACGATCCTTTATTACAATAGTAACTTAAGCCACAAGTAGCATTGCATTTCTTATTGGAACATCCTGTGGGTTATTGAACATACTCAGGATCTACAGTGACACTGCCCTTGTTCTCAAGGATAGCAATCTGATCAACAGCTATGCAATTACCTAAGGCTTGGAACTCTTGCTCCAAGAGCTGAATATGATTATGCTACATATATTAGGTTGTAGTATTAAGAGAAAGACAGAATCCTAGTGCAATAGTCTAGTGGTTATCAAGGACTTCTCCTGGAGTTCATCTAAGAAGATAGTTCTGCCTTAGTCCTCTTCTTTATCCATTTCCCCATTCCTACTATTCAGCACTCTCTTATCTGGACATCACATCTCTTAGGATTCATCATTTGTTCCTGGTTGTCTGCTGGGTTGTTGGGTTTAGTTGGTAGTGTAGACAGAACTCTTCAGTTCCACAACACTAATAGATAGAATATTCAATATGATAAGGGACAACAGCAGCATATGCCTATATGACCTGCAGATATAACATCATCTTGAGGTTGCAATAACACTCTTGAGTCACATGATCTTATCTTTTACAAAGTATTGATAAGTGAAGGTCATTTAAGATGTCTTGACTGGGTTTTATCTTGACTGAGTCTTGAGTTGTTAAACACACAGTAATAAATAAAGAAAAGGAGTAGGAGTTGAACCACATCCAGGCAATGCCTCACTTTCAGGCAATCTAAAGACCAGATGTTAAGTGACCAAAGAAACACTATAACCCTGCCTATATCTATCACCTATAACCTGTTGGGCAATCTGGCATTACCAAGAGAATTCTAGAAAGTTGTGGATAGAAAGAATGCTGGACAGCGAAGAGGAATTGGAGAGTGAGGAAAGGGTGATCTACAACACCTTAATGAACTCTTGCATTGTCAGTATGACAGGCACTCTTACAGCCATATCTGCATCCTTCTAATATCAGCACTTAAGTCACTGGCATAATCATAGTTGAGCTTTGGGGCAAGGAGTCCTATTATGACATTGCATCTCACCACTGGTACTTTGTGTTAGCCAGTGTGTGCATGACTCTTCCAATGTACTTTGTGTTAGCGTTGAACACGACCATTCATGATCACGTGACCTTCAGGTCACATGACTCTCCCTTTCCCTGATTATGTGACTACCTCGTCCCTTCACATTATCACGCCTTCACCCATCACATATATCACATCTTTACCCTTTTCACACCTTCACAACATTCACGACATCACACTGATCATCTTAGATCCGACCACATCCTCAAGGTTTCCATGCCTTCCTCATTTCCACCCTTTCCTTTGATTGGTACGATTACTCATTTAGATTGATATCTAGATCATGACCCTGCAGGATCTTGATGATCTCTGCCA
>JBBPJS010000155.1:0-22572 GCA_038088835.1 Singerocomus rubriflavus
TGGGATAATGAACCAGTGTTTAGCTGTGGGAATACTCATATGATCGAGACACGTCAAGACGCGTCGTTGAGTCTCAACTTGGCCTTCACACATCCTCAACTCCCCCCCCCCCAATGCACCCCGTCGCCCTCCTCCCCATACACGCTCGTGTTCGCGCGTTGCTCAGGTCAACTTGCAACAGCACCTTCACTATTGCCGGAAGGTCTGCCGAACGCGACGTCATCACGAAATTCGTCGCGTCCGCATGCGAGGCGAGCTCCCCTCACGAATCATCCAAGTCGTCTCTCTTCATCACCGGAACGCCCGGCACTGGCAAGACAGCGCTCGTCAACACTGTCCTGGCAGAGTTCGAGTATCGTCCAGATCTCAGAGTGGTATCACTCAATTGCATGGCCTTGAACGACGTGGATGATCTTTGGCATTGTCTCTGCGAAAACATGGAGAATTTCGCGTTGGTCAAGAGAGCAAGGGGTGTGAAAGCAAAGGGAAAGCGACTTCTGGACAAGATACTAGCTTCTCAACAGCGGAGATGGTACAGCCTCCCTGGACATCACTCGCCTGTACTAACGCGCCATCACAGTCTTATTGTCCTCGATGAACTCGATCACATTGCAAAATCCCCCCATGCGCTCTCCGCTGTCTTTTCATTTGTTCGCAAGCACGCTTCTTCCGTTCGCATCATCGGCATAGCAAACACCCATACTCTCCCTATCTCTGCAAATTTGTCAAATGGCGAGGCAACCGATGTCTTGACTCTCCATTTTAGCGCGTACACGGCTTCCCAGCTGCTAGAAGTATTACAAGCACGTCTATCACCGTTGTCCAACCCTGCCAATTCGGGTCCACTTAACAAGTTCTTACCCATTGGTCCCCTGACCCTGCTTTCCAAAAAGATTGCTTCACAGACCGGTGACGTGAGGACACTTTTCGAGGTCCTGCGAGGCGCAATCGACCTTGCCATCTCATCACCCATCACTGCTCTCGAAAACCCTCTGGAAGCTCCTGTGCCCCCCGTCACGCCGAACCATATCTTAGCTGCGCTTAAAGCGTACTTGCCATCTACCCAGTCCTATTCTAATCACACAGCACCACACGCTACCAACAAGTCTAACAGTAGTGAGACTGTCGTGAAGGTTCAGGGCCTTGGCTTGCAATCGAGACTGGTGCTGCTCGTCATCGTCCTTGCGTCACAAAGAAGGGAGGCTGCTCTTCCTTTATCGCTCATTTCGAATACCCCATTCAAGACCCCCAGCAAACGTGCAGGCTCAGCTGCCAAGCTCCGCATCCTCGAGCTTCCGCAACTTTATACTTACTATGCCTCGATCCTGGAACGCTCCGAGAACGGGATATTCAGGCCAGTGTCTCGCAGTGAGTTTTCCGACCTAGTGAGCGTGTTGGAGACATCTGGCATCGTGTCATCCTCCACTCCTTCCTCGACAATCCTTTCTCCTTCAAAGTCTGGTCGCCGCGGTGTCAGTCGAACGTCATCATTTGGATCACCGACCAAGGCCGCCGCTTTTGGTCAAGAGATTAAATTGGTCGATTCTCTTCGCATCGAAGAGATATTGCGGGGATTAGGCTTGGAAGCAGCATCGACTAATGCGGATCCGCGCGAGGAAGAGGTGCGTGCAATATGGATTCGAGAGAATAGACGAGGTACCAAAGATATGGCTTCGGTTCCACCTTCCGTACAAGAGTCGGATCTTCTGAGTGATGCTTTCAAAAGTTAATCTTTTATGTCTTGCAAGATTGCGATTGTCATGTAGCCATTTCTTTGATTATGCTCTTTGCCACACTTTATAAGGAATGTGTATAGTTATGCTTATAGATTATACATGTACGGAAACTGTTATTGTCCATACCAATTTAATCGTGGTTGCATCTTGCAATGACACTTTCAACGAGCTTTTGGAGACGACATCCACCACTCGTTCTGGCTCAGACACGTCAAGAGATGCCAAAGTGAGTCGACCCCGCCCGGTGGCACACGAGATTCCCATTCACGATAAACGACTAGAAGTTGCTCTGGGCCCCGACCTTTCCCATGCTTTTCTAGCATGAATTCCAGTGTTCGTATCTGGTCACCACATCAGTAGTGAATATGTTGACGAAAATCATTAGACTGACCAGTGCAGACACCTTCTTGCGGAAGGAAGTGTAAAGTGCATCCAGTTTGAGTGATGCTTGATACTCCGCCAGCCTTCCCTCCTTGAGATCACCCACCAGGACACAGAACTCCAGAACCACCTCCAATGTCCCTCGCAAAAGATCGCCAGCTGCCCTCTGAGTCGACCTCAAGAGACAGGCACTGAGTATGTCGTCCAACACAGATGAGTGATACTCCGCAAGGGTAAAAACATCCCTGAAGCTACTGGGTGAATCGATTGTCTCCCGGCAAGCCGTAATGCGTAGCAGAAAGGCATCAAAGTTACCCCCGATGGCAGTGTCATATATATACGTAGAAAGTGTGTTGAGAAACGAGTGTGCTGCGAACCGAAAATGAGACAGCAATACACGAGAAGGTGAAAGCGTCAGGAATAAAGGAACTGCAGTGGGCCGTGTCAAGCGGAAAACGGAGCGAATTGCACACTCGACTATGCCGGATCAGCTACTTGGCATGGCGATACCAGTTAGCTCACCTCGCATCAAGCGGAGCAAGAGCGCAAAAATCCTCTGATACTTGGATAGGATTGCTGTCGGAATCAACGTTTGCAAGGGAGGTGGGACCTTGTAATCGAGGTATAAGAAGTCCAACGCTCTGTTTCATGTAAAAATATTGGCAACGTCTTAGAGTAAATCAGGCTTACTCGATAGCTGTAGGTTTCTATATCAGCCATATTCCGGGTTGAATGAGCTATGACTTACAGAGAGGATCATGCCATCGTTCTTGGCCCTTGCCACTGAGTTCGCGTATAGCAAACCCCAAGCGAAATTCTGCTTCGCCCATTACGCGATGTGCATCGTCCAGACCAGAAGGAAGACTTTCTGTGCTGGAAGGACTCTTCTGCTGGGAATCGACTATGACCGTGCGGAGGAGAAAGCTGAGCTCAGAGCCGCCAGGGGGCCAAGAATCTCTGGTGACCAGGAGAGGTGCCAATCCTACGGGCCAACGACCTGTATGAGATTGGTCATGTAGCATTGTATCTTTTGACTTGTGTCGCGGGAGATTATACAATTGCACACTACAACTTGCTCTATCTTCTGCGTCAGAAAATAAAGCTGCCGAAAGACGTGACTTAAATGAATGCGATGTGAGCAGCATGTGAGACCGAAGTAGTTCAAGGTGAGCATCAATACAAAGGAAGGAAGACCGATCGAGAAACACTGCCAACAGTGCACGAGAAAGTGATGCAGCATGATCCCGAAGAGGCTTAAACATGGCTTCACATAAGAGGGATAGGCTTGGTATGATGTTTGGTAATATGTTCGGAAAGTTGGTTGTGACCTTGTCAAGGACAATTTGAGAGTCACGTTCTGTGGAAAAGGATTCCGGTTCCAAATCAAAGATTCTAAATTCCGCGACCAGATCGTGATTGTCCGGTAATTGTCCTGTCTGTGAATCATCTAAGCAAGGTTCTGTAGATTCTATTGCCGGAACTATAGGACCGTTGTCGTTGACCTCGACCGCGTTCCACAGGCTCTTGATACTTTCTTCAGTCCATGTCCACGAGATTTCTTCTGAAGGCAATTCAGAAGAGAATATGGGATGTTCTGGTGTGGCAGCCTCAAGTAACTTTAATGATTTGTGAGCGGCTGGGAGGATGCTTGCCAAGTTCTCTGGAATGAATTTCGGGAATGGACCATCTACATCGATGCTACCCTCTTCACCACGCCAAGAACACTCTGCCTCATCGCCTTCGAACTGAGATGTGAGATCCACGAGTTGACTTCTCTCGGTGGCGACGGTATGCACCTGACGAGTTTTTCCATAGGCCAGCAACCTACAGAGCACGTGGACGTAGGGTTTGGAAGAGACTGTCAAGATGTAACCCATGATAGCTGTAATATCGCGTGGAGAGTATTGTTCTATATGCATTTCGAACGTTTCGTAGACAAGGGACAGCAAGTCGACCGGAGAAACTGGAATCTCAGAAAATCCATCAGGTTTGATGTCTACGCTCTAACCTTGAAATGAGGGCGGTGGTGGATTGAACTAGTAATCACGTACCCTAGAGCACATCGAGGCAAGAGAATTTACGACCTCTTCTACTTCAACGTAGTAAATCCACATCGTAGCAAGGCAGTAGACACTCGAAAGTTCTGTGACACGGGAGAGTGGGCCACACGACAAACGGCTTCGAATAAACGTTAAGACCGATTCGAGACCATGTGCAAAGGCATGCACAGTAGCATTGGTATGTCCTTGTCTCGATTTCGAATTCAGTACTTCTCATCAGCAGAAAACGTGAACAATAATACCCTTACCTCTCACGAAGTTGCTGGATCATTTGCTCTAACCGACGTACATGGGTACCCAAGTCAAGAAAACGCTGCAAGATACTTTGGTGTGTCGTTACCACAGGTACGGAAAACCTGAGAGACCACGAACCTTTGGGACATCCCGCTGTGATTGACGGCGGCCAGCAACTCAGACGCGTCTAATGATGTCATTTGGACGAACGACTGCGAGGGTACGTCCCATACGTATAATGGCGATGAGATCCCCAATACAACCAAGTAGAGGGAACTAAACAAATCCCTTTCCACAGTTCGAGCGACTGTTGTGGATTTCGCATGTATACTAGGCTGCGTCCTAAATCACGGTCATCGGTACTGATTTGTCGATTGTCTTGCTTTCTGAAATATATCACTAAGAACTAACCAATTTTGCAAAGAACCCAAGATGCTGGGGGGTTGCTCGGTCAAGAATGGAGTGTTTCGACCGTCCAAAGGGGGATTCGGATCCCACGACAGGGAACGATGCTACCGCATGCACTGACTATTATTCCCCGAGACGTAACAGAAGATATACTCACAATGTCAAGTTGAGGGCGAGGGAGTGACGCTTCGTCCCACAGTAAGGTGGACATGGGCTTGAGGGGTTGTATTGGTGCATTTGAAGATATTCTGGTGCGGGACAGTGCGGCAGACGATGGTAGGGCAGGCGAGTCATGAAACTGTGTGCTGGATTGAGTGGGTGATTGTATGGTTCGGATGATTGGGTCTTGAGGTTTGTCGTCCAAGTGGGGTATGGAGAAATATGATGTGATGGGTTCTAGGACGGGAAGAGCGAATTTTTCGCGTTCCTCGAGCCATTTGACTGCCTCAGTATGCGTCATGATGCGCGTTGAGGCCTAGAGAGAAGTTGCGCCCTCGGATTGGACAACACCCAATCGAGCAACGTTGACATTGGCAGGTTGTAAAAACGTTGGCTTCGACTGGTCTACTAACCTACCAAAGGCTGTCCTTTGGAATACTACGTTCATCCGTCTCAGAAACAGTGTAACACAATCCAGACCGACTTGAATGGTCTGTCCCAGTAAAATAAACTGCAATTGGCTGGCAGAGGCTATGTGGACATCTCTACAAAATGACTGATTCGGTGACAGATGTATTGTACAAGGCAGGACGTTCCCCTGGGTTCTTTGACAACTTGACAGTCTGATCCGCCACTAGCCAAAATCTCGATTTCAGCCTTTCTCCTGGTGTGCAAAATACGCATGAGTTCTTTCCTGTGGAAGATAATTCAAAGAAACGCCGCATAAATCATATCAGATACCATGCCTCCATCCTGCAGGCAAACTACTTTCACGATATTGCAGCATTGCCAGGGCCAATAGGGCAGTTCAACGATGGGAATAATGACCGAATCCTACAGAGACTTACTTTCTTTTCGTCATGTTTCGTGATAGGAATCAGCGTGTCCAAGTGGATATTTAGACTGAGAAAAATGCTTAGCAGATGGTATCACGTATCAGCCTGTCCCATACTCTGCGAGTTGCGAGGCTCTGATCCCGAGCCATCGAATTCGATGCGCAGCCAGTTTTTCGTTCTCGTGTCGTAGGCTTCGACTGCCAGATCTATAGACTGAGAGTATATGCAAACCATATGCATCTCCGTCAAC
Source organism: Singerocomus rubriflavus (assembly GCA_038088835.1). NCBI lineage: Eukaryota > Fungi > Basidiomycota > Agaricomycetes > Boletales > Boletaceae > Singerocomus > Singerocomus rubriflavus. The sequence continues at coordinate 6,065 of JBBPJS010000155.1, forward strand.
CAGTCCCATTATTGGTATGCTGGGAAGTCTCGTAGGTAAGTACAAGTGAAAAAAAAAAAAATCCCGGTCACCTACTCGTTTGGCAAGTTGTCTGATAACGTCTTCACGAGTTGTCGAGTTGCAATATCCGGATATCCTTTACCCTGCAGCGCCAAGTGAGCGGAGTCTCGCAATGACAGGTATGTCCCACCGTGATGATCAACCCACACCCAGGTAAACCCGGATACCTGGTGAACTGTAATCGGCATAAAGTTTGAAAAATCGCCTAAGTGCCGAGAAAAATTTACGTTAATAACAGTCTGTCTCAGTGAAATAGTAATTTTGCCTCTTTTTCAATCACAAGAACCCAACCAACATCGGACTTGACTTCGAAGCGTTTGATATCTTCTCCAGCTGGAATCAGTGTGCCCTGATCATAGCATTGGATATTATCAGATGCACGAACGAGAAGCCAATAGTCATGCTTACCTCAGAATCATTTACCTGCAAGGCTTGGCCATCTAGCAGGTGTATAATTAGACCACTACCACAGACGAGACCCTTCGAAGTGGCGCGCTGCACGCATTGGTTCAGCCGTATAAAGCGACTGGTGGCAGGGGAGTTACTATGTTTAAATCTGCTCTATCGAGCCACAAGGTTGCTGCAAGGTCATCCACCAGCTAACCTAGTCAGATGACGACGTATTATTACTTATGTTTACCTTGTCCGCTGTCCTTTGCGATTTGAATAGTGTGACATCTTTGTAGAATAGATCACTGTTATCTAAAAATTAGTTACCTGAACCCAGGGAAGATGGCTTGCCACCGTTTGGTTAGCGAGAGGTCCTGACTGAGGGCCTCATGTGCCAAATCCATCACCCGCAAAAGTTGAGCTGGTGAGCAGCTAGTAAGTCAGGAGCTCAACATGGATAGAACCTTCCTTGCGTACCAATCGGCATGGAACTCGGGCTCTTACTCTGAGCAGGGAAACGGAGAACTCGAGAGGCGCATCTGCATAGTACAGGTTCAATAGCACATGCCAAAACAAAAAGACAAGCGGTATTATTTACCCTCCAGGTTCATCTGAGTCTTTTCGTCTGTCTGCGATTCGAATTTCAACTTTTTCGCCACTATATCGACTTGGATGCAACTTCGTTGGACCGACAGGTCTTACTGTCAAATCTCGTTGGGACTTTTCGAGTGACGCTACGATTTGTTCTAAGATGTTGAGCGTAAGGTGTTCAATCTGCGCTATTGCTTCGCTGGCATAACCAGTGAGTATGCGCTCAGAATAATAGGAATTGAGAAATGTACGCAGCAGCATCTTGTTCCTCGGACCCTTCTTCATCATCGTTCTCAGCCAATTCCTCGTTTCTTGGCGATAATTCCTGGTCAGGGTCGCTCTGCCAGTCCTGGCGAGTCCCTGCACCCTCTTCTGACTTTATCATGTGTCAATGCCAAGGGCTTAGCGGCTGGCTTTCTGCAAGGGTACCAATAACAAAGTGTTTATCAGAGAAGCTTCACACCTCTGAAGTCTAGAATTTGAATGGAGACAACCACCCAGGTTGCATCATGGCTGCGCTACGAACTACATAAATGCCATGCCATACAAAAACACATGAACCTCGTCCTATCGCGAAATGATACGATGCGACGAAACCGATGATCAACCCCACTTTGGTACGTCTACCCCGAACCAGACAGGCAGTTTCCGCCAAAAATCTTCCTTTGTCGCAAGGACCGCAGAAGAGAATTCCGCGCGGCATATCTCACATGTTCGCATGGGAGAAGGGCTGTCTTCTGGAATGCTTTCTCTCGTCTGCATCACCTCGATGTCGGACATCGCATACAGAGGGTCCGAAGTGCGATGGCTGATGATTCCGTTTATGTCTCGAAGAAGCTCAAACGTGATAGCCTCGAAGGCAACTTGACAAGCACGCTTTATCAGTGGGTTTGGATCGTTACGACGGAGACACCAGGTGGAGGGGGTTCTTCCTTCGAGTTCGTTCACAATGAAGGTGGAAAAATAGCGTGCAGCATGTTCACGTCCACGAAGAACGCAAAGAAGATCAGTTTCATCCAGACGGATGTAATCGCCAAGTTGTGCGTCGAAGACACCTGTCGCGGCTTCGCTCGGTGCAGAACGGGAAAGGTCGTACATGGCAGAGGGCAGGAGGAACGGAGCATTGATATCTCTGGCCAGCTTGATAACCTCTCTACGGGTAGAAACAGTAGTGAGTTATCGGTTGCAGTGAAAAGGAATTACCGACACAGGGTGGGGTAAACTGGGACGTGGGGAGTATATGCCATCGGAGGTCGTTACGCTGCACTCACGGGACTCCCACTGGGACAGATTCGTTGGCCAAGATGTCGAGAGGACGCGCAAAATATCATGGCGGATCCGGTGGACCTTGTAGGTGGTGAGAACGCGGAGGAGACTGGCGACGGTAGCAAAACCCGGTTCGTCGTACGTCAGAAAGGAGCTAGAAGATGTCAAAGTGCACGCAAAAGGAACACATAGAGACGATACAGACATGCCGTCATATAATGCCTGCAAGAGATATGCGATGCTGCACGAGGACTCGGACAGCGAGAGCACAGGACGGCCCTCAATCGCTGGGGTGGGGTCCATGGCTTTGATGAGGTCGTGGAGAACCTGAGAGTGACGGACGAGGAGGCCTTGGTGTACAATAAAGTAGTCAGATCCAGCGAGGACAACGATGTTGCCGTCGATAAAGGAGAGATCTGCGTGTCGGACGAGCTCGTCGGTTGGCATGATGATGAACAGTTACCGTGGGAATCTGACTTTTGTGACTTCCTTCAAAATTGCCCTCACAACTTTGTCTCCTTCAACGTTCACCATGGCTAGCGCTGAACTCGCACCTGCTGCTCGTCTCGTCCCTGGTGCTCCTCCCGTTGCTCTATCAAAATCCCAGAGGAAAAAGCGTAAAACTGGCACCAAGAGCAAAACACCCGGTTCTCCTGCAGAAGGCTCGATTACCATTCCTGACGCTCCCTCCGCTGCTCCTGTAGATAGGCCTCTCAATGAGACCGATATCAAGGAGGACAATGTTGCTCCTGAGCTTGTTGCAGCTTCTGAAGCACCCACTCACGATGACCTCAACTCTAAACCCAGCCCTGTCGTTGAGCTCCTGCAGAAGCGCATGCGCGCTCTGAACAAGAAAATCGTATGCTAATTTTGTCTTGTCCTCGTTCAAAGCGCGCGCTGTTAACTCGACCGACCCTACAACAGTCTCGCATTGCAAGCTATGCGGCAACCGACTATGAAAAACTCAATGACGACCAAAAACGATCACTTAAAACCCTTCCCTCTCTCGAGGCCGTCTACAAGGAACTTGAAGAAGTCAAGAAATCAATAGAGGTATGTATGATCTCGTCAGACGACCACCCATAATTAAATGTGCAATACGCTCAGGCACACGAAGCTGAGTTGTCCCGTGATCAAGCATTAAAGCGTGCAGAAACAGAACGCATAGAATCTCTTAAAGCTCAAGAGACTATTTCCTCCACTCAGGCAAGGCCACAGGATCTCATGGTCTCGTGCTTCGTAACATCTTATCTACAGGCGTCCTATTTTTCGAGAACTGCTTCAATACTGACACTCCTTCGTTTGCGCTCCGTGCTTGCGGCTGGGGATGCTACACCTGTTGTGCTCGACATTGATGACAGTGAAGGTTCAGTTATCGTCGCGGCATGCGATGCCCTTCTAGGCGAAGAAAATGATACCAAGAATGCTGTTCTTTCCGGTTTGTTGTCTGGCGAGGGCGATCTTAATGGCGTACTGTGTAGGTTATTTGAATTCTAAGGTTACGTGGCTAATCAATACTTGCGTACCAGTTACCCGATTGTTAAGTATTGCACAGTCTTTTCTCAATCCACCACGAGAACCTACTCCTCTCCCAATCGAACCGGAACTCATTGAAACTGAGGCTGCACCCGTGGATGGGCTAATATCAGGTACTCCTGGTTCTTCGAATGTCTCCAGTAGCTTCCACTTTATGCAAACGAGCGAGTTGGAGACAACAACATTTGAAAATAACACCGAGTGGGTAGAAATGACTGAACCCCACGGTGCTTCTGAGGAACAACCTCAAGCGGCTGTTGAAAACGTGTCCGTTGAATCCGTGGAAGTCAGCATTTACATTATTTCGTTATATACACCTGATGAACCGGCTGCCCACAGACGATTTCAGTTGAACCAATTGATTGGGCAGAAGCAGATGAAGAAGGCGGGCTTCCTTCCATTGCAAACCTTCAAGCGAGTTTTGCACCCTCTGAGTCGGCAACACCCGTCGTTCAGGCAATCGAAGTGAATCTGCCTTCGTCAGCGCCTCTCTTGAATGGAGATGCCTCCCCTGCACCGCAGACGGGAGATGACGGGTTCACGACAACTCAGCGTGGAGGTCGTGGACGCGGTAGGGGTCATCGTGGTGAACGTGGCAGCCGTGGAGGTTTCCGTGGTAACAGGACCGGTTTCCATCGAGGAGGGGACCGGGGTGGTAACCGGGGTGGTGACCGAGGTAACTCCTTTCGACAAGTATTTGTGTGCCCCGGAATAACTTTACATCAGGTTATCGTGGCAATCGTACGGATGGCGACTGGCGTAACGGGGACGGGGAAAATCGTGGTAGGGGTCGAGGTCGTGGTCGAGGGCGAGGAGGTGGAGATCGAGGAGGTAAGTGACATGTGTCCAAACACATCCATAACTACAAAGATGACATAGGCTCGGGTCAACAAGAGTCTCGTAGTGCGGCTCCCCCATCGTAGGTAGTTGGTTGCCTTTGTCGCTCAACAAGGTGAAAACTAGTCGGATAAAAATAGGGACGCGATGTAATCACGATTTGCTTCAAAGGTCTTTGCTCAAGGATTATATGCAAGCTCAGAGTTGCAAATGCTTTCTGTCTGAGACTATTACAGCTGATTACAAACCGATGTGAAAAACGCACGTTAAAATTCGAGTGGCGGTGTGACGACCCTGCGTGAGAGAATGTATGTGGGCTTGTTTGATCCCTGGAACCATTACTCTACTGACTATCTGTTAATCTCAAAGCATTTAAACAGCAATGATGATAATAAGACTGTATGCTATATAGCATCTATAGTACTGATAGATTTCTCCCTGTTTGATGTAGAAGCCTCAATACATATAACACTACTATAGGACTTTATAAAATGCTTTTTTGATATTGTAATGGCATATTACTTGAAATCATTCATTGCTTTATTATAATATTCATTATTTCAGCTGAATTGTTATATTCACACTCTAGCCCCTATTCTGCCTTTTTAATTATCCTCTAGCCTTATTATTATTAATTGCTTTTAGAGCATTCTTAAACTTTCTTTCTTTATATTAGAATTTGCATGCCATTGTTATATTTTGTGTTTCAAATCAACTCCAGTACCTTTGTACCACCTCCAGTTCATCATACCTCCATCCTCCTATACCTACTCCATTTGGACTTGTACTTAGCAAATTCTTGTAACTTTGTTTCTATTACATTCCCATATGTTACTTATATTTTACATTTCATTTCTTGCTTAGTTAGAACTCCAATACTAGTGCTTGCTTAGGAGCACAGCTCTAAGGCTGCACTTCAGCATAGTCTTACCTCTGACCCCTCTGATACATAGTGTAACCCAACTCTGGACTTAGTTATCTGAGTCCCTCCATATATAAACTCTATAGTTACATCTTGTACATCTTAGTTGAAATATTGACATAACCTTCTGTCACTTAGAGTCATTGATTGACTTTATTCCAATTCACTTCAATCTCCACCCTCTGAACCATCTCCAATCAACATAACCTGATGCTCTCCCCACTCAACTCCTAAGTCATTGATTGACTTCTCCTATACTTACCCCCTCCAACCTTCAACCTCTAACCCTCTGTAAATTTAAAACAACAGATCCTTTGCAAGGGTGCACCACATAAGGTGAAGCCAAGTTCTGTCTGAACCCCTCAACTTCAGATCTTCAGAGTTCCCCTTGGAGCAGCATTTGACATGAATTTAACAATATATTCAAACTGACTCTTGTATTGAATCCCTACTTATAACAGCCAATGCTCCTTGAGTTACCAGATCATGCACTTGAGCAATTGCCAATTCTTCACCTTTCCTATGATTCAACCCTCTCAATGCCTTTGGCAGCAATTGCCAAGGTCCCAACTTCATTGAGCAATTCCACAGTTTTTCCACTCAATGAAATGCTTTCTCCACATCTATGTGTGCCCCTTCACAAATCCCAACTCCTCAAGCATGCATACAGGAGCTTAACAATGATGAAAACAAGCCTTCTATTGACCCCTTCTTCCATACCTCTAGTAACCAAGGCAATCCCAAGGTTTCAGATCAGTCTGAAGAAGACCCTTTCAATAGCTCAGACATTCTAGAGGATGACCTCAACTCAAACTCCTCTGATGATGAGGAGTGAGTACTGTGAGATATATTAGCCAGCCTGGCTAGTGCTATTCAGGCCCTCATTCATTCCTCACACAAGAAATTCTCTGAGTCCTCATAATGAACCAAAGTCTGAGAATCAGATCAGTTTGATGGGATGGACCTCTGCAAACTCTAGGTCTTTCTTGTCCAATGCAAGCTCAATTTCCAAGACTGTCTCAAGGCTTTTGCCTCCAACTGCACCAAGGCCACTTTTGCTCAGTCATACCTGAAGGGTATGGCTTTGGAGTGGTTTGAATCAGACCTACTCCAGATGGAGGACCCTGTGCTCCATTCCTTATGAATGGACAGTTATAGAGAGTTTATTCTGGAGTTACAGATGAATTTCAGATCACACAACCCAGTCAGAGATGCAGAGCACCAACTTGACCACCTGACAATAAAAAATGGTCAAAGGATCAACAAGTATGTTGTTGAGTTCAATAGGATTGCCTTTCAAGTTTGGGGATATGGCAAAGGTTGTTATAACATCATACATTTCCTTTACTCTTTTCTTTCTTTTCATTATCTAATCTTTTCATCTAATCTTTTATCTTATCTTCATCACATGACTGATCACATGATCAGGTCTAGACTGATGATGTCATGCCTGCAGGCTGCCTCATGAGCATAGCCTCTTTTATTTCCATACTTCTTTACTTCTCTTCCATTCTGATGCCTCATGCTTGCCTTGAGGTATTCATTTCCATGTCTTCTTTCTATTTTTGCTATTGTCTTATCTATGATGTCACCTGGTCTGTGTGCATCCTCTTGTAGTATAAATATGGGGTGTATTTGACTGATCCCCCTTAGTCTAATCCACTTGGTTATTTGCCTCCTAGTTAGGTTGAGACCTCAAGGATACTACTCCTCTACCATTACTTCTCTACTATCTCTGTGTCTTTGTGGTTTGTGTGGCAAGACCCTGCATGATGTTTGCATTGCAAGTTCAAGCTGTGATTGTCAATCAAAAAGTATAGTATTTCACTAGGTGGTTCAACAAAGGTGCCCTTTGGCACCACTTCTACAATAGTCTTTCAGACCACATCAAGAATGAAATCTCTCAGGTTGACAAACCCCCCACTTTCTCTAAACTCTGCCAACTCACCCATTTCATTGATGCCCACTACTGAAAGCACAAGTTGAAGTGTTGAGTGACCAGAGAAACACTTATACAACCTTGCCTATTTTCTATCACCATAACCTGTCAGGTGATCTGGCATCACCAACTGAATCCTTGAGCAGTTGTGGGAAGGAGAATGCTAGAACAGCAAAGAGAGAATTGGATAAAAGGGGAGAATGATCTTTATACTCCTTAGGGAACTCTTGCATTTCTAATACTACCTAGACTATTGCACTGAGTATGCTTTCTTCTAATATTACAATCTAAGAATGCAGCATAATCATGGACGAGCCTTGGGGCAAGGAGTCTGGCTCTTGGGTAATCATATGGCTATCTTCAGGTTGCCATTCTTGAAAGCTGGTCAGGGGTGCCACCCCATCTTAGGACATTTCACACAGCACCCAATAAGATCATCTCCAAGCTCACAAGCAAGAAGGAACCACTAATAGATAACACATCAATATGATAAGGGACACTGGCAGCATACACATATGTGACCTGCAGGTATAACATCATCTTGATAGTTGCAATAACATTTTAAGTCACATGAGATTTTCCACAAAGATAAGATCTTTACAAAGAACATTTGTTAGGTTGTCTTGACTGGGTTCCATCTTGACCAGGTCCTAAGCTTGCATGACCACACAATAATAGATAAAAGAATGAAGGAGTAGAGAAGGAGACTGCATCCAAGCAATGCCTCACTTTCAGGCAGTCTGAAGACCAGGTGGGCAAATAGCTACTTTTTTACTTGCTGTTCCTTAAACATCACCAGGCCACTAGTGAAGGCAGAGTGGAAGAGGTGAACAAGTGGATTTGGCTGGGGAGACATTAGCCCTTGTATAACTCTTTATATATGGTACAAGAAGGTGCACAGATCAAGCTGTAACTGGTGGTCTAGGATATACAGTATTAATGCTATTCGTAGATAAGGTAAAGGTAATTGTTCATGAAGAAAACATTAGATATTCATATGGAGTGGGAAACTGAAGAGCAGATATGAATACTATGCTTACTGGTAGAATGGAAGATCAATCACAAGATGTGAAAGATCAGGATAGGGATTGTGGCAGAGATCATCAAGATCCTATAGGGTTGTGATCAAGATGTAATCTTGATGAGTGATCATACTGATCAAAAGGTAAGGGTAGAAATGAGAAAGGCATAAAGGCCTTGATGATGTGGGCAGATTTATAGATGATTAGTGAGGGATCATAAAGGTCATGAGAAAAGAAAAAGGGGTTAAGAATGTGGAATACGTGATGGAAAAATAATGGAGTGAAGAGAGAACAAGGAGATTATATGATCAGGGAAGGTCATAAGGAATAGATAATCATATCCATGCACTAATATAGAGTATGCAGGGTGTAGTCATGCACACTTGCTAACACAAAGTACAAGTGTGTGGTGCAATGTCATAACATGGAGATTAGCTGTTAGGCAAAATTTACAAGCAGCCCCTTCAAGGTATCTGATAAATCCTTTTCCTTCAACTCTGATCCCTCTGCCTCTGACTCCTTTAAAAAGTTCAAAGGGAAGTCTGCCAAGGCTTTCATTATCTTTGAAGTGTTGCAGAACTGAAGAGTTCCATCTACCCAACCACAAACCTAACCAATCTGGCAGATGACCAGGGAATAAACGATAAATCTATATGAGATAATATCTGGTAAAAGAGGATGCTGGACAGCAGGAATGAGGGATATGGGAATAAGAGAAGGACTGAGTCAGGATGTCTTCATATAAGATCTCCAGGACTACTCTTGCAAGTCCTTGATAACCAATGTACTCTTGCAATGTGATTCTGTCTTCCTCCTACTACTACAACCTAACATGTGTAGCATAATTGTGTTCGGCTTTTAAGGTGAGAGTTCCAAGCCTTGGGTAATCATGTGACTGTTCTTCAGGTTGTCATCCTTGAAAGCAAAGGTGGTGCCACTATAGATATGGGAGTGTGTTCTATAACCTTCACATATGTTCCAACGAGAGATGTGATGCTACTTATGGCTTAAATATTTGTAAACACTAATACCAATATGATAAGACCATCACAGCAATAAGAGCCTCTCATGGTCATAGGTATAACATCAATACTCTGAACAATGAAGAGTACATCATATGATCTTTAATATCTTCTGGTTTGGATTTTTGATACAACGAATGGATTTCGTACTTGCATAGGTTCTGTGACTTGAACTAGCCAAGGTATGAGTTGGCTCACTGGCCTAAGTTGGCAGTTCAGTACTGTGAGAGACTGACAATGAAACAATAAGAGGGGAGAGGGGAGGAGTGGCTTTATCTCCAGACATCTTACTTCTAGGGCTCAATGAAGAGGGCTAGGTGAATAACATCCTTTACTTGACTGTTGTCACTAGGCCACCTTGGTAGGCAGGATAGGATGTGAGGAAACAAGTGGATTAGGCTCAGGGAACAGCCTGTATTCATAACCCCTTATATATGTTATAGGATAGTGCATGGACCGTGCTGTACACTAGGGTCTTGTCATATCCCGCATTTCAAGTCTACTCCGGTACCTCCGTACCATCTCCGTTGTACCTCCGGTCCGTCTCTCCCCCGTTCTCCTGTACTTACTCCGTTCGGACTTGTAGTTACTCATTTCCTTTGACTCTGTTCCTCTTACGTTCTCATACGTTACTCATACCTTACGTTCCATTTCTCGCTTAGTTAGAACTCCGATACCGGTGCTCGCTTAGGAGCACAGCTCCGAGGCTGCGCTCCGGCATAGTCTTACCTCCGACCCCTCCGGTACATACTGTAACCCGACTCCGGACTTAGTCATCCGAGTCCTCCGTATATAAACTCTGTAGTTACGACTTGTACACTTCAGTTTGAATATCGATCTAACCTGACGCTCTCCCACTTGTCCTCTAAGTCGTTGATCGACTTCTCCTAACTCCCCCTCCGATCTCTGACCTCCGACCCTCAGTAAATTCGGGACAACCGGATTCTGTGCAAGGGCGCACCACATAAGGTGAAGCCAAGTCCCGTCCGAACCCCTCAACTCCAGACCTTCGGAGTTCCCCTCGGAGTAGCGTCCGACCTGAGTTTAACAGGTCTAGGATATACATAATTAATGCTATTGGACTACTAGATTAAAGGGAAGGATTCATGAGGGAAACATTAGGTAGTTTTTCTGAAGAATGAAACAAAGCAAAGATGAACTGTAGGGACTAGGTGTTATGACATCATATTCCACCACTGGTACTTTGTGTTAGCCAGTGTGTGCATGACTCTTTCAATGTACTTTGTGTTAGTGTTGGACACAATCATTTATGATCACATGACCTTTGGATCACATGATTTCCCTTTCCCTGATCACATGACTACCTTGTCCCTTCACACTTCACACCTTCACTCATCACGTGCATCACATCTTCATCCTCTGTTAAACTTGGGTCGGACGCTGCTCCGAGTAGAACTCCAAAGGTCCAGAGTTGAGGGGTTCAGATGGGACTTGGCTTCACCTTATGTGGTGCGCCCTTGCACAGGATCCGGTTGTCCCGAATTTACTGAGGGTCGGAGGTCGGAGGTCGGAGGGGATGTAGGAGAAGTCAATCAACGACTTTAGAGGACAAGTGGGGAGAGTGTCAGGTTATGTTGATATTCAAACTGAAGTGTACAAGTCGTAACTATGGAGTTTATATACGGAGGGACTCGGATGACTAAGTCCGGAGTCGGGTTACAGTATGTACCGGAGGGGTTGGAGGTAAGACTATGCTAGAGTGCAGCCTCGGAGCTGTGCTCCTAAGTGAGCACTGGTATCGGAGTTCTAACTAAGTGAGAAATGGAATGTAAGGTATGAGTAACGTATGAGAACATAAGAGGAACAGAGTTAAAGGAAAATGAGTAACTACAAGTCCGAACGGAGTAAGTACAGGAGAACAGAGGAGAGATGGACCGGAGGTACAATGGAGATGATATGGAGGTACCGGAGTAGACTTGAGATATGGGCTATGACAGTATCCCCCTCTTAGGCCTGAACCCTTGAAGGCCACTGAGGGTCATGTGACTCCGTTGACTGTGGAGTCTGAAAAATTAACCGGCAAAGTGGAGTGTTACCTGCGTGGTATAAAGTCCGGGTGATCTGTGGACAACTCCTTAGTATCCAACCATCATGTCCGACTTTGCAGACATCAAGACATGGAGCGACGAGCGACTGATGGAGTGTGCCGATGACGACGACGCACTGTGGGAGGTGAAGGCGGCAGAGCGGAGATGGCAGGTGAAGGCAAGGAAGGAGGAGAAGAAATGGAGGAGGGCAGAGGAGGCTGCCAAAAAGCAGGCAGAGGAGGACGTGAGGAGGTGTGTGCTGGCTGAGGCGGCAGCCAAGAAAAGGGTGAGTCCACCACGTTGCGGATGGGCAGAGCTGATGGAGGGTAGGCGAAGCAGGTTGCAGCAGAGCAGGGCTCCAGCAAAGGAAAGGGGAAGCAGCACGCGAAGTTGGTGCTGGAGTGCCGGAGGTGTGAGGACCAGGGGCTAGAGTGCACCCTCAGTTCTGGGAAGGCCACGTCGTGCGAGGAGTGCTGATGCGTCAAGGCGAGGTGCAAGAGGCCTGGAGAGGAGAAGACAGAGGTGAAGAGGAAGAGGAAGGCATGCGAGGAAGAGGAGACGGAGGTGCCCCAAAAGAAGGTCCGGTCAGAGGAGACAGGGGGTACGTCAGAGCTGAGGGAGTGCACGGAGATGTTGGTGAGAGCCATCAACAGCCATCGGAACGTGATGAGAGGGAAGCTGGACCATCTGGTCCGTGTGGTGGAGACCCTGGTGGACCTCAAGATCACAGAGGTCTACCCGAACAATGAGAACGAGAGTAGCAAGGAGGACAAGGAGGGGAACGAGGAGGGAAACGAGGAGGAGGACGGAGAAGGGTTGGAGGTGTCGGAGGACATCTCCGGAGGTATACATGACGTAGACATTCCTTAGTAGTTTCTCTCAATACATTTCTTCTCGATTGTGTCAAGTGTGGTGAGGTCCCGGCTTCTCTGGGTACTGGAGATGGAAGTCCGAGACTATCTACGATGTGTGATCTAACTCTGTTGCGAGTAACCACGAGGTCTCTTCATCAGTCCCTTCATACCTGGACCAGTGGACCAGGTAAAGGAGTTTGCAGTTCTTTCGTTGTTAGTCTATCTTTGAGTTCAAAATCTCAGAGATCTCGTACTCTGGTTTGCCGTCAACTTCAACTGGAGGCAGAGGTGGTTGTGTGCGATTGGGGATGATGTTTAGATGTGCGGGTTCTAATTGGAAGACATGGAAGACCGGATGTACGGACTTCATGTTCTCTGGGAGACGGAGTGTGAAAGAGAGTGTATCTGCCTGCGCAATGATATCAAAAGGTCCGAGATTCTTTTCGAAGAGTTTCTTGGAGGGATGTGTGGTACTGAAGTACTTGGCCTTGACGAAAACCTGATCACCAACTTTGAAGTCCGGTGCCGGAGTTCACTTAGCATCCACAGGATCTTGATAACGCTGCTGGGCTAGGGCTATCTCTTTACGGAGGAATTGGTGGAGGGAGTCGAGGTCAACAGAATAGTCTTGGGCTCTGGCAGAGGTGAGGTCTCGTTCAGGGTGGATGGCGATGTTAGGGTGGTAGCCCTTATTAGCGAAGAACGGAGAAACGCCGGTGGTAGCATTCAGAGCGTTGTTGTACGCGAACTCCGCAAGGGGCAGGAGTTTGGACCAGTTATCTTGCTGGTAGTTACAATAGATGCGGAGGTACTGCTCCAGTGTCTGGTTCATGCATTCTGTTTGGCCGTCGCCCTCCGGGTGATAACTGGAGGTAAAATGGAGGCGGATGTCGAGAGCTTTACCTAGAGAGTGGAAGAAGTGGGAGACAAACTCCGAACCTCAATCGGAGGTGATGTGGGAGGGGACTCCATGCTTCGAAAAGACATGGAGGAGGAAAAGCTTTGCTAGCTTCGGGGACATTACCTTGTTGTCGGTGGGGACGAATATACATTGTTTGGACAGTCTGTCCATGACGATGAGAATGGCGGTGTGTCTGGAGGACGGAGGTAATTGCTCAATGAAGTCCATGGAGATCGAGTTCCATGGCTTCTTGGGGATTGGTAATTGCTTTAGGAGCCCATAGGGCTTGTGTCTTGGTACCTTGGCTCGGGCACATGCTGTACAGGATGCGACATACTCTTTTACAAAGGTCCGGATGCCTGGCCAGGTGTATTCATGGTGGATTAGCTCTAATGTTCGGTTTTGTCCAAAATGACCAGAGAGCGGATGGTCATGTTTATAGCGGAGGACGCAGAGGCAGAGATCATTGGCATCAGGGACGTAGATGCGATCGTCTAGGCATAAGAAGCCTTCTGAATTGACAGACCAACGGGAGTTGGAGGGTTCAGAGATGGACATGTGGGCGGAGGAGATGGGATCGGAGGGAAGAGCGGAGAGAATGTCATTATGTAGGGACTTGATGTCGAACAGCGTACTGGCCTGGAGGATCAGGGCTGCTAAATATGATGCCCTGAGGGACGACGCGAGTTGCTCCTGGGTGAAAACGGGGTGGAAGTTCTGGGGGTTAACCAGAGCATAGTTCCTATCCCCCTTTTTGGGGTAGACATCCCAGCGTCTAGTGAGGGAATCGGGCTTTGCACCTAACTTACCGGGACAGAAACAGACGACCATGTTGAACTGGGAGAGGAACTCCGACCACCGGGCTTGGCGCCGAGTGAGGAGTTTGGAGGTGGCGAAGTACTTGAGGTTCTTGTGGTCCATCACAACATCAACCGGAGTTCCGGAGCCCTCGAGGTAGTGCCGCCAAGTCTGGAAGGACTCAAAGATGGCCAGCAGTTCCTTATCATGGGTGTCGTAGTTTAGCTCCGGAGTGGAGAGGGTGCGGGAGAAGTATGCTACTGGGCGGACTTCATCGTCTGAGCAGCGGAGGGAAAGGATGCCAGCAATAGTGTAGTCGGAGGCATCTGTCTCGATGATTAGTGGGGCATTGGGGACCCAGTGGGTGAGGATGGGAGCGGAGGTGAAAGCATCCTTAAGACGCTGGAAAGCAGAGCGACAGTCTTCATCAAAGTTCCATGAAGTACCTTTACGTGTGAGGTGAGTGAGTGGGACAACAAGCCCGGAGTAGTCGGCGATGAAACATTGATAGAAGTTAGCGAATCCGAGGAAGGACTGGACGTCTCGGACCTTACGGGGTTCAGGCCAATTGACTATGGCCTTCACCTTATCAGAGGACATGGTAAGTCTGGACGGAGAGAGCTGGTACCCAAGGTACTCAGTCGATTCAGTGTGGAATTCACACTTCTCAGGCTTGGCGTAAAGGCTATGCTTTCAGAGATGCTGGAGGACTTCCCGGACATGTTCCTTGTGCTTCGCACGGTCCTCGGAGAAAATGAGGATGTCATCAAGGTACACGATGACTGAGACGTCGAGGAGGTCTGCAAAGATTGAATTGACAAACCACTGAAATGCTGCAGAAGCGTTGGTGAGACCAAATGGCATGACGAGCCATTCATATGAGCCATAGCGCGTGTGGAAGGAAGTCTTCCACTCATCTCCGTTGGCGATGTGGACCAGGTGATATGCATACCGGAGATCGAGCTTTGTATATATGCATGCATGGCTAGGAGCATCGAGGAGGTTGGAGATGTGAGGGAGTGGGTAGCGGTCCTTCTTCGTGATCTTGTTGAGTCCACAGAAATCTACACAAAGGCGGAGGGAACTGTCCTTCTTGTGAATGAAAAGGATAGGAGTGGTGTGGGCGGAGGAAGAGGGGTGGATGAAGCCGTTGGCGAGATGTTCGTCGAGGAATGTCCGGAGGGACTCAAGCTTGGATGGGGAAAGGGAGTAGGTTGTGCCTATAGGAGGAGAGGCTCCTTCTTCCAGGTCGATCTTCAGATCGAAATCGCAATGCGGGGCAAGCTGGGATGCTTTGCTCTTACTGAACACATTGGCAAAGTCGTGATACTCTGGGGGAACCCTAGAGAGATCAACAGGTTTGGAGGTGATGGAGGCAGAGCGGAGGTTGCTGTCGGGTGGTCGAAGCATCATTGTGAACTGCACTGAGCCCTGGAGGTGACAGGCGAGCGTGAAGGCTGGTGCGCTGATGAGCGCGATGGGCGGAGCCTTGCATTCAGAGAAATGCGGTGTATCGGAGGGGATGGAGTCAGCTGGAGGAGTGGGGTCCGGAGGCTGCGGAGTTGAGCTCAGGGTTGCTGGCATGGGTGGTTCTGGTGCTCGGAACGAAATACTGCTTGAAACCCAGTCAATCAACGGATTGAAGCAGGTCAGCCAGTTGTGTCCCAAAACGATCGAATATGAGCCATCCAACGGAGTGACATAAAATGTCGTCGGAGTGATATCACCAGAGGGAAATTGGATGGAGAGGTCGAGAGCTTGAGTGATGGTGGAGTTGGATGTTCTGTCAAACAAATGGAGAGAGAGCGGAGGGACGTAGTAGGTAGAAATTTCATGTTTATTGACAAATGTTGTATCTATGAAACAATTGGAGGATCTGGAGTCTATCAATGCAGGGAAAGGAGAGATGTCGTATGATACAAGGGAAACTGATGGCATGAGTGATCGTGGGTCTGAGAGAGCGGACACATTGAGACGGATCTCCTTCGGTGCACAGGTGGGTTCAATGCAACCTCCATCTTGTGTGAAGTTATGAAGGTCGTGGACTATTTTTTTGCCTTGGAGGAGGCCTCCGGTTTTGCTTCCAGAGTCTTGACTGCACGGCCCTTGGCTGCACAAGATGTTGACTTCGTGCATTCCTTAGCCTGATGTCCTGCTTGGCCACAGAACATGCACAGATTGTTGTCGAAGCGGCGCTTATGCTCGGCTGCTGTGAGTTTACCGTCCTTGCCTAGCTTGGACGATAGGTTGGGCTTGGGAGGAGCAGAAACTCCAGAGGTGGGGGTGGAAGCCTTGGCGGACTTCCCTTTGGACTCCTTAGAG
>JBBPJS010000156.1:0-22482 GCA_038088835.1 Singerocomus rubriflavus
GAGTTGGTTCGACGCAAAATTTGCAAGTCCATTGGGGAGGGATTTGACAATTGTTGAGCGGTAGTCCTTCTCCTCAATCTCTACTCCGACGGCTGCTAACTGCTCTCGCTTGGTTCGCAGTCCATCCAGGAACTGGCGAACATCGCCTCCTTTTGGCAGTCTCGACTCCAGGAATTGGGTGCGCATATCAGTTTGTGCATAGACTCCCTTCTTGGTATACTCCTTTGTGATTTCATCCCACATTTCTAACACAGAAGACTTCTTCTGGATACGCAGCGCGGTCGAGTCCAGAATGCGCTGAGTGAGTAGGTGCTTTGCCGTGCGCTCGTCCTTTAACCATTTCTTCATTTCAGTTTGCTGGTCAGGAGTCATAGGGGTCGTATATGTTGGCTTTGGGTCAGTGCCATCAAAATGGCCCCACAACTCTTTTGCTTCGACAGCTACCTGGAAATGAAAAAGGAATATCGCCCAGTTGGTTCCCTTGACGTCCAACTTGGGGACATTGCTGGGCAAAGTATCGGTGGTGACAGGGACAACTGTAGACATGATGACGGATGATTATGACTTCGAGTTAATCAGTTGAGCGCAGGGCTCATAACCTGTTGGAATACTATGAAGAGTCTAACTCAGTCGTTGCACAGATGTGACGGACTGATATGTATTCACCTATGAAGAATCTAACTGGGTACAAGTTAGAGCGAGTAGGTAACGAATGAGTACAGTAATTCTCACCTCAGTCGTTGCACAGATGCGACGGACTGAGGTGAACAGTACAACGATCAATCTTATATACGAAAAAGAAGATAGAGCGGTACATCGGGATATATGTATCGCATGACTGTCTGTCAATCAGCGGCTAAAGTAATAAGAAACGAAAAGTGGGTCCGTAATAGATTGCAATGGAAACATCCCTGCATGTTGCCTGTTTCACCTGCGAATGCGCTTGTCAATCTCCAACATTGAATTCAAACAGCAAATGGTTTTGTCAGAGAAGACCCTGCTACCATCACATAACCACAACACAGATCAGCCATGAGTGCCGATGGTCAAGACCGAGAAATGAATATCCAAGCGTGGGGGACCACGCTCCACTATATATAGGTTTATATACTGGCCATACATATGTTGGAATACTATCGCGGATGAAACTCAGTCGTGCGCGGGTGCGACGGACTGGGGTGATCGAGTACAACGATCGGTCTTATGTACGAAAGAGAAAACAGTAAAGTCGTACATCGGGATATATGTATCATATGGCTGTCTGTGTCAGTCAACGGCTAAAGTAACGAATGAATGAAAGGTACACGATAGATCGCAATGCAGACGTCCCTGGATGTTGCCTGAGGTTACACCTGCGAATACGCTTGCCGAACTCCAACAACATATAGTAAAGAACATGAACAAGGGCGCTAGGAATGGAACACGAACAAGGTAAAACAAGAAGCGAACCATCAACAAGGTGAATCGAATACAATGCATATCAATGAGACACGGAGGATACAATGCGTATCGGCGAGACATAGAGAGTACGGAAAGAGGGGTAGAAAGGCTGGAGGAGGGGCGAGGGCGGCGTCGAGAGCGAGGGCTTTACAGGTTTTGAGCTAGGGAAGTGTAGCACTCTGGCTACGTAGATCCCAGTATCTACTGCATATACCGTCCATGATACTAAATGATAGTCATTCAATATTTCTGCCTTTTGGCTTAGCGGCTGTGCGCGGCGGTCCGATCGTTACAGAAATTTTTGTCAGGGGGCTACTGCTATATACTCTGACCACCCCCAAGGCCTTCAGGGTCGTTTAGGGATCTCCCGGCTGTAGCAGATGAAAGGAGTTGGCTACTGGATTAGCCTTGACCGCGGGGGGTGTGATGGGCGTGTGATCCAGTGCGAGGGTGGTAGCGTAGGTTTGCGTGAAGGAGGGCGAGGGGGCTTCCTCTCGGTAGCAGTGACCCGTAATGAATCGTGCTCCTGCAAACCAGCCGGGCAGTCAGGCTTCTTTCGGGTGCCCGCCTGCGCTTCCTCGTTCCCATGCGGTACCGTCGGGCAACACTAACATCCCACATATAGAGTGAACTGCTACGACGCAATTTATTAGTCCATCACGCACCCATTCTGTCCGTGCGTGATATCAAGCTAAGAAGAAGGCACTGTCTAGGATCACATGGCTTCGTGATCTCGTCTCTACTAGTTCCATTTGGCTTGGGCGTACAAACCCAGCACTGCGTTAGTCACTGTAGGTGTGTACAGGGACACGTTTGCAGACGAGTAATTGGCCGTTTTATCGATTTTGTTCAGGACGCTCAACACCTCTTTCTTGATAAAGCCGACAAAAATCAGATCGATCGGTGTATCGCCAGTTACGTTCGGTGGGGTAGAGCCAATGTATTCTGGAACTGTATAATAGGGCAGCGGGACGTGCAGGGTATCGTCCCCAGCATCAGGACAACCCTATACAAGAAGGAAAAGCGAGGCTACGGTTTGGTGACCACAGAATATGATGCGCGCAAAGAAATATGACACTTACGTCCGTCGTGACGTATCCAAGTGTTAGGTTAGTTACGCTCGTCGTGAACGCTACTTGACGTTGGCTCATGTCTTTCAGCCAGGCGCGATAACGACTCTCGACATGACCGTGGCCCCACAGTTCATCTTCCAGTTCGGAGCGCTTAGCGGAGCCTTCACCGTTCAAACCAGGAAGAACCTGGTTCGCGACGCCGACCTTCACGTTGGGTATGTATAAGAACGAATCGGTGAATGGTGTGACAGCGAGCTGGTCATTCTTAGTAAAAGGTCCCTTGAAGACGTTAAATCGTAGTCCACCGGAGTTGGTGATGATGATGTTGGGAATCCCGGTGCGCGTATTATTGATAGCAAAAGCGATCGGCGCAGCTTCCGTGATAAACAACGTTAGTGCACTTCCGTTCGACGGGTACGGGTTCCTAGGCGGAATATCGTCCATATAATCAGTACGACGTTCCAACAGTGTTGATACGCACTGGTTTAAGGTATAATCCTGGGGAGCAGTACCATACAAGTAAGCTAGATCGAAGTTGGCAGCGAGTTCTTGCAGGCCGTGAGAGATAGAGAGCCCATAAGAGGTGTCGAAAGTGGAGTTGGACGTCATGGAATGGTACTACAAGTCATTTTGTCCCGCGATGTTCCAGCACGTGAATGTCACATAACCTGGCAGCGTACCTCATAAGTAACCCTGTTTTGATCCAGATATCTCCTAGTAAAGGTTATATTGTTGGTATTTTCCTTGGCAGCGTCAAGATCTGCGCCTATTAAACAGTTGTAAAATTATTAACATATCAGATGTATGCACGCACTCATCCAGCCTATTAATAATAAGATTGAGTTAACTTTCACTTAAGTCGACTGACGTACCAATCGTTTCCATGTAACGACCACTCTCCAGAGCCATCGACCTTCCATCATATTGTTGACAGTCACGGACGTGACTATGTCCTGTGTATATGCAGTCATCACTCAGACAGTCTCATACGCCAACGGTGTACTACAAACCTCCGAAAATCAAAATAGGTGTGTGAGGGTGCACAGCCCGGATAGCATCGAAAACGACAGGCCCTTAAAATCAACTCTTCCCTGACGTTAGTTCCAAGATCAATCAAGTCATGACCTACAGTTGTCAAACGACACTGGCATATGGCTGGTTATGTGTCAGTGACGGTTATAATGAGAATTTTAGAACTCACCCAACCAGGACGAACACATCCGGTTCCTCTGCGATGGCTTCCGCGAACTTGGATAATCCCAGTATTAGGGAAGTCAATGCAAATGTAGAGCGATCACCTACCCATTGTTCCTTCACCATGTCAGCCACAGACTGGACGGTGGTGTTCATCGAGTTGGCTGTGAAGTCAAAAAGAACACCAAGCGATGTCACCGTGCGACCTCTGTAGACAGCCGGATTAGTTCTGTAATGGGAACAATAATGCCCCGACAAAGGTAGAACAAGCCGGGGCATGATGATGTTGGTAGAAAGCCATACACACTTCCCAGTTTTGAACTTCACATAGCGGTCTGTCAATCAAGTGGAATAGGAACGTAAGTTAGAATGCCACGTCGTAATCTAAAGGACAATTCGTCCCGATACTAAGCAAAGGAAGGGATTACTCACTGCCAACCGGTACACTCACAATCTTGCCATCAGAGTTGAAAACCGTGATATTGACATTGGAAGACAAGTAGCGACCATTCAGGTGAGGAGCAAAATTGGTGTACCTATCAATTTCAGCGCCACAAATAAGGTTGTTGAATCGATGGTCGAGATTCGTTCATATGGGCATAACCATACGTTATCACGAGGTCAAGGAATGCCAAGACAGGTTAAAATTGGTCAGCACAGGATAGATTGCAACATTTGGTGCACGTACATGTCATATGCGTTAGCATAGAGGTACAACTCGTGGCTATCGGAAAACAAGCGCTAAGTACCGGACAGGTCTGGACCTGTGCTAAACCCACTTTCCAATCGCCATCACATCATACGGAAGGCGCTCGATAAATTTATTGGACTATTTTCGCATATATTAGTGCATGATGCCTACATCCGAAACATACTGCTGACCTCGCGAGCATCCACATCTCCAGGAGGGTAGCCATCCGAAAGACCAGTGCCTTCAACACAGAGAGCTAAATATTGAGCCGATAGACAGTTTCTGGATGATTACCATCATGCAGATCTCCGGAATCGATGAGAAGAAGGTCAACATCCCTGTCCTGCTATGGAATAAGCAGAGTAGGAGCAGGGGAAATGAAGAACTAACGATGGCTATCCGTTTCATATGGGTGACGAAGCTTGCAAAATCGCCAAAATCACCACTTGCGCACACGGTATCAGTCTCAACATGATTACCTAATAGGTAACAGACTCGTTCCGCGGGCAACAAGAGTGCTCACCTGTAGTTGGGCTCTGGCCAGGTAGTTTTCTGATGGCCAAGAAGCCATCCATGCGTGTCGGTGGTGTGAATCACATTGAAGTCTCCCCATACAAGAGGACGATAAGGCGGAAGAGGGTGATCTGGCAAAGTAACAGGAAATTGCGGATGCTCGCGCTTTTCATGGACGTGAGCACGCATATCGCCGTCGTGAGCGTAGAGTTCCGATCTGATGTCTGCACAGGTAATGACAAGTCTGACGAGAGAGAGAAAAAAAAAGAACACGGCGAAAGGCATTCCCAGCTACTCGCAGAGTGCAACTTCCGCAAAGTGACGGCGTGTGAAGGTAAATTTTTTAGGCTTTGCATGATGCATTGACCGCAGTTCTTCCACTGATCGCTTCTGGCACTGGCATTACCCTCTGCCTCGAAGCCTGAAGTTTGACCGCAACCACTTGACTTGACGAGAGATTATCAGGTCTTGGAGTGACCCGTGGTATATTATGATACTTTTGACCAAAATAATATGCCCGCTAGGAATTCGGATCATCAAATTGAACTTTGAAAATTTCAAATCATAATAATCGGTGCATGTTACTAGGTCTACCTCATCCAACAGCTGATCCTATTAACCTAGACCCTCAGGCATGCCCACGCTCACTTTCACTCGGTTACTTCACCAACGGAGAAGTATAAACGATGATGCCACTCTCCTTCTAAACACCTCCGCAAGCTTGATCATAACTGCTTGACTTCATAGAGCAATAGACCAGCTACCACAGCTTTTTTAGAGCTATTCAGTGTTAGCTACAACACGCTTCAAGTACTTTTTTTATCTCCGAAGAGAAGCGCCTACTAAGAAATGGCGCATCTGATCGAATGCGAAATACATAACCCAGCATCTTTGACATCACAGCCTAGAACTACAAATATCACCCAATGTCCATCTGACCCAACCTGAGCGACCCGCGTCTCGGAATCGCTATCTTGTTAAATAAATTCAGTGTATCCTATGTGCGCCGTTGCCTCTTTTGAGGATGTTCCGCAAACGTCTCTACTATACTTTCTCCAGGTTCCTCTGCGTGCGTGGAATAAGCAGATGCGACGATCAATGTTGGGCACATGGCACTATGATAGAATGAAACCGACCTACTTTTTGACAAGAAATAAGCAGGATCGAAGGCGTGACATAGTTCGCTTAGATAGGCGTTCCTACATTCATGTTCGCCACAACTTGGAGCCATCAGACGTCAAAGTGACACACCTTTCAGTCAGATCATGATGTTGCCTGGACAAGTAAATGGGATTCGGGCAATCGACATAACATTGTTAGACTGAATTGATTTAGTCACCAATACATACCTCTCCTGATTTGCCATGTCAAAAGGCTTGACAACGCGTCCTCGATCAACCACAATAGCTTGGTGTAGAGATGACGATGATTCGTCAACAAAAGAATTGCCGTAACTAGACTGTAATGCTAGCACGTTGTGAAGCGCCTGAGATGGCGGGCAACAGCCCAAAAATCGTTCGATGGTTGGGATTATCACCCTTGCTGCAGGTCGCTCTTCTACCGATGACCAGCAACCTTGAATGAATTCCCAGTGCGAGTCATTCATTGCTCGAGACTCTGGTCTGCCTGGCTTGTGTCCCTTGGCCAAGCGTAAAATGACGGCTGCATCCTCTCGTACTTCCGACCATGGCTGCTGTCCAGACAACACCTACAAGATAATTAGAGTGGATGCCATCGTTGACAACTGACAAACCTCCCTCGAGACAAACACACCCAAATGAATATATATCGCTCTTTGTTGTCCTGTGAAACGTCTCTTCGGATTCTATTTGTTCGGGCGCAACCCAGCGTAAGGCACCTGGTCGTACAGTAGATCTTTGGAGATAGGACAATGCTTCGGGAATATTCCCCACAAGGGAAGCGAATCCAAAATCTGCTAAGCGCGCCGTGTAATCTGCATCCAGAAGCACGTTATTCTGTCGGATGTTTAGACAAGAATGTTGATGACGTTTCCACATTGACATACACAGTTCAGATCACCATGGACGACTTGAAGAGAATGTACTGTAGGGTATCAAATCTTCCAGCCATTATAATGATAGCAGAAACGCACAGTAATGCTGTCCATTGGCAATATCCAGTAACTATTATGCAATGTTAGTGACGAAAAAGTACCCAACATTAAATAGACACACAAACTTGAGTCTGTGCGGTATCTAGGAAGCCGTCATTTTTCACTAGAAAATTGTGAAGAGAATCATTGGGCATCCACAGCGAAACCAGTGACATGGTGCCGCGCATTCCAAAGCCATACGCGATACCCAGGAATGGGACAACATTAATATGGTCGAGTCTCTTCCAAATCCCGAGCTCTCGACGAAGCATCTACGTGGCAATCTAGTTTTACAATTATTAGTTGTGGATGATATAAAATACCTTGACATATTTGTTGCTCATATCTGCCTCTATTGTAATCCTGAATCGCAATGCCTTGACGGCAACCTAAAAGACATGTGAATGACGGTGAAAGTAAGCATTGGTCCATAGCCAAACCTCTTTTGGCTCCAAACCACCAAAGTAGTGACACCTATAGATATCACCAAAACTTCCTCCGGCGAAATACTGATCATCAGTCTTGGAAATGTAAGATGTGATGTCTGGAGGAGGGAGCAGATAGGAGCTGAAAAAGATTGATTTCAATGAAGATACTAGGTTAGATTATGATACTACAGCCAACTGAAAATACATACTTGAATTTGGATTCTTGACACTGGTCCAGTTGATTCACCGCAACCGCAAGAGGATCATGAGCATGGATACAGAGGCACACACGATGAGTGTCATCACCTATTTCTCGGTAGTATTTGGATATGGAACTCGCCAAAGATACACCTTTCTATCTCGCCCTGCTGATGCCACAAATTCACCGGAGGGCGAGAAACAGACGGAGAATACATCACCATCATGCTGTAGATGATGTCCAACAGATCTTCCGGATGCTGTGTCCCAAAAACGAACAGTTCTATCCTACGACGCACTAGCAAGGATCGACCCGTCTGGTGACAGGGAAAGGGAGAATATAAAGTCGGTGTGACCTGTCCACGGCTGTCCAATTGGTTCCCCGGTATGAGAGTTCCAACAGCGGATCGTTTTGTCGTCCGAGGCAGAGAAGATTCTACCACCATCGTGTGACCACACTACACAGCATACCTGGTGATTGTGATCTTGCATTGGGCCAAGGAGGAGCATGCCACTATTAACGTCATACGTGGAGGTGCCATGAGTAGAACCGCAAGCAAGTTTGTGCCCGTCAGGAGAGATAGAAATGGAGAGGACACCGTCACCGGCGACCTTGATGGCATGATTGACCTGTCTTCCTTTGACAGTGTAAATGGAAATTGTCTCATCCCCAATTGCAACGAGCCGATCATCTGGCGAAATAGCAATGTTGGGACACAAGCTTTGACAAGTCCATTCTTGGACGAGCGTGTGCGATATGACATCCCATACTTTGACTCCCCCATCCTCGTCGCTGCTGATGATCTTCGTGCCATCCCTGGTCACAGCGAGGCCCCATATCGCATTCTTGTGTTTGATTGATATCCCTTCTTACTCCTTGCTTTCCAAATTCCAGGCTTTCACACTTCCGTCCACGGAACCAGTGACCACTCGTCGTCCGTCAGGGAGGTATGCCAGTTTCCAGATACTGTCATCGTGTGCATTGATTACCAGATGAGGTTGATGATGATCACAGTCAGACCGTTGTGGGGTGACGGATAGTGGCATGAGATGTTCAGGTAGTAGCTGACGGCAAGCGAAGAGTATCTGCAGAGGTGCGTGAGAAAGGGCTGCTACAGAAAAACGACAAGGCGCGAAGCGCTGAGCAAGGACAGAAGCCCGTGCGCGAGAGAGCGTGCCTGTGGCGTCAAGCCCCTTTGATGTTGGAGAACATCCCGTGCTACTATACATACTTATACGTGTCGGAATATCAAGCACGCACACAGCCCGGCCTGTGATCGGATCAATCCATAACCGGTGAGCGCATGATTGACGCGCCAGGACACTTGGAGACCGTATCAACAATTATTGTACCTACATTGTGTATCTTTCTGTTTCATACTTTCCTGTGTTGTTTGGCAGTACAGATCATTGATGTGATCACTCTTTGCCTTTATCTCCTTCAGCTAGTATTCAATCCTCCTCATATATAAGATGTATCTTTTGCTCTTGAGCACCTCAGTCTGTTGCATCAAATGATGACTGAGGTGAGCTACCTACATTCTACTTCACCAATTACACTTAAATTAACTTGTATATAGTTGCTTCCATCAGGTGAATATATTAGTCTGTTGCATTGAATGATGACTGAGTTGCTTTCATCAGTCATGTCCTCACTTCCAAATTAGGCCTTCATTCTATAGGTTATGAGCCCTGCTCCCTTGTGCTATTGATTAAAGTCACATCTTGTTACCACTGCAATGTTCTCTATCCCTGTCACCACCAATACCCCCTCAAGCAATGTCCCAAAGCTCAAAGTAAAGGGGACTGTTGAACCAAGGTGGAGGGTAGCCACTGAGGTGCCCACAGAGGAGGAACCTCTGGCTTACCAGGTGATCTGGTTTTTTCAAAAACTATGTATTAAATTAGGGCAGTGAGCTCTTATATACAGGTGTATCTGATGTGTATGGGATACTAGCCTTCCTAATGTAGTAGTACACTGATCTAAACTACAGTGCATGATATAGATGTATAGTGCATGATAATACAACTGTATAGCACATGATACAAATGCACAGCACATGGTACAAATGTGTGATACAGCTGCATAACATGGCAGTTGTATGATATGGCAGCTACATAGCACCAGTTTGACAGTTTAACACTCCCCCTTGCTGAGTGCAGGATTATAAATGAAAGCATATAAGCACTAAAAAGCTACAGTAAATGCTTAGAAGAATGATAATCCCAGTTGGGATCTGAACTTCACAAATTTAATCTCACCCAGATTCTTAGTGAACATATCAGCAGGATTATTGCTGCTGTTATGACATCATATGCATCACTTGTACTTTGTGTCAGCAAGTGCATGCATGACTCTTCCTATGTACTTTGTGTTAGCACATGGGCACAACTTCCTAGTGCACTGGTTGCACTTCTCATGATCACATGACCTCTGGGTCACATGACATCCCTGATCACATGACTACCTCATCCCTTCACACATTATGCCTTCACCTGTCATGTGTTTACATCTTCACTTTCTTTACATCCCTCACGACACACTAATCATCTAGATTCTCTCCCACATTCTTAAGGCTTCCATGCCTTTCTCATTTCTGCCTTTACCATCTGATCAGTACAATCTCTTATTGAGATATCAATTTTGATCATGACCCTGCAGGATCTTGATGATCTCTGCCACAATTTCTATCCTGATCTTTCACATCTTATGATTAATTTTCCATTCTACAGTAAGCCCTGCATTCATATTAGCTCTTCCATTTCTCTCTATATGAATGCCTAACCTTTACCTCATGGACTCTACCCTTTATCTTATCTACCAGTAGCATTAATAGCATTATATCCTAGACCCAGTCACAGCTTGGTCTATGCACATCTTTGTATTATATATAAGGGGTTGTGCAAGAGCTGTTATCCTCCAGCCAAATCCACTTGTTTACCTCACCTACTCTGCCTGCAAAGGTGGCCTAATGATGTTTAAGGAATAGCAAGTAACAAGATAGCTATTTGCCCACCCAGTCTTTGGACTGCCTGGGAGTGAGGCATTGCCTGGATGCAGTCCACTACTCCTCTTCACCCCTATTTATCTCTATGTGGTCATGCAAGCTCAAGACTTGATCAAGACAAAGCCACAGTCAAGACAACTCATAGCAAACATTCTTTGTAAAGTATAGCCCATCTTTGTGAGGGCACTAATCTGATGGAAAAGATCACGTGACTCAAAACATTACCACAATGCTCAAGATGATGTTATATCTGCAGGTATCATAGGCATATGCTGCTGGATTCCCTTATTATATTTGATGGTTCTATTTATAGTTGTTCCTCCTTGTCTGTAGACTTGAAAAAGACCTCATTGGGATGCTGTGTGGAATGCCCTGAGGTGGGGTAGCACCCCTGACCAGCTTTCAAGGTTGGCAACCTGGAGATAGCCATGCAATTACCTAAGATCTTGTTGAGCAACCAGAGAAACACTATAACCCTACCTATCATCCATCACCTAACCCATTGGGTGATCTGGCATCACCAAGAGAATCCTAGAGAAGTCACAGAGGAAAGGAGTGCTGAATAGCAGAAAGGGATTTGGGAATAAGGAAAGGGTGATCTTCTACTTCTTGACAAACTATTGCATCGTTAATATCACCAGGTACTCTTGCAACCAGTGCGCATCCTCCTAATACCATATCTTATGAGTATGGCATAATTGTGATTGAGCCATGGGGTGAGGAGTTGGGCTCTTGGGTAATTGCGTGGTTATTTCCAGGTTACCATCCTTGAAAGCTGGTCAGGGGTGCCACCCCATCTCAGGATATATCACACAGCATCCAACAAGATCATTCCTAAGCCCACAGGCAAGGAGGAACAACTATAAATACTATTGTTAATATGATAAGGGAAGCTGGCAGTGTATGCCTATGCAACCTGCAGGTATGACATCCATAGGTCCTTGCGATAAGGCCTTGCATCACATGGGTTTACTACATCAGTTAGTGCCATCACAAAGACTAGCAATACTTTACAAAGAATGTTGCTACAAGTTGTCTTGACCATGTTTTCGTCTTGACTAAGTCTTGAGCTTGCATGACCACACAGTAAGGAGAAAAAAGAGAGGAGGAGTAGTGAGACTGCATCCAGGCAATGCCTCACTCCCAGGCAGTCCAAAGACTGGGTGGGCGAATAGCTACCTTGCTACTTGTCTAGCTTAAACATCACTAGGCCACCTTTGCAGGCAGAGTAGAAGAGATGAACAAGTGGATTTGGCTGGGGGATAACAGCCCTTGCACAACCCCTTTATATATGGTACAAGAAGGTGCACAAACCAAGCTATGACCTGTGGTCTAGGGTATATGGTATTAAGGCTATTGGACGATAAGGTAATAGGTAAGAGTCCATGCATGAAAGGTTAGGTATTCATCTAGGAAGAAATGGAAGAGCTAAGATGAATATAGTGTGTACCATAGAATGGAAGATCGATCACAAGATGTGAAAGATCGGAAATAGTAATCATGGCAGAGATCATCAAGATCCCTTGTGTCATGATCTAGATATCAATCTAGATGAGTGATCATACTGATTGAAGGGAAAGGGTGGAGATGAGAAAGGCATGGTAGCCTTGAGGATGTGGAGAGATCTAAGATGATCAGTGTGAGTTGTGAGGGTTGTGAAGAGATGAAGAGGGTGAAGATATGATGCATGTGATGAGTGAAGGTGTGAAGTGTGAAGGAACAGAGTAGTCATGTGATCAGGAAAAGAGAAGTCATGTGACCTGCAGGTCATGTGATTGTGCTCAATGCTAACACAGAGTATGTTGAGAGAGTCATGCATGCACTTGCTAACACAAAGTACAAGTAATGCTTGTGATGTCATAACAGACCTGGACTCCTCACCCCAAGGGTCATAAATGATTATGCCAGTCTCATAGGTGCTGGTATTAGAAGGATGTGTATCAGGTGCAATAGTCCTGGTAATGTTACAACCAAGCCTGGGCAGAGCTTCAGCTGCAGAACCTTAAGTACCTCCTATAGGCACTGAGGGATGCAGGGGACATTGGGAGGCCCACTGGCCTATCTAAGGGAGCCTGCTAGGGGCTATCTATGAGTGGAAGGCTAACTAAGGAGGTTAGCCTGGAATGAAGGGATGAGTTTGCTTAATGAGACTCCAAGAGGCTTCTTCTTGTGTCAATAGTGAGGCAACTGATGGATGAGTTGTGAGATGAAGGATGGCGAGAGGTGGGCAAGTAGCACAGCTGCCAGTGAATGAAGGGAAGGCAATGATGGCTGCTAAACAAGGAAGTACAATGTGTATTGCTACACAAGGGAGCTAGGGACAAGTATCATGGATAGAAGGTACATATAAAGGTAAAGGTGAAGGTAGAACAAAGCTAGAGAACTAGCTATGTGGGTGCTTGGGTATATATACAAATGGGCAGCGTGCTATAGGGCAGACTGGAGAACTTTAGGTTGTAGGGTGTGTCTAAAGGAGGAGACACATATCTAGATGTGGAACACTGCAGGGACAATGGAGAAGAACATAGGAGGCAGTAAGAAGACTGCTGACTGTGGATTTGCCAATGGTCAACAATGGTGAAGCAGAGAACAATGGAGAAGCTCATCAGGATGTGAAATAGGAAATGGAAGGGTGAAGTTCTGATGGCCATGACTATGGTATACTATGGAGGTGACTCAGTGTGATGAGGGGACGAGCTAGGGGTGAGACTTGGGGATGCAAGATGTGAGATGTGGGATGTGAGGCATGTGAGTGGCACATGATGAGTGGCATGGGTCTCTGGAGCACATGATGTGGATCACGTGGGGAAGTCGGGTGACTGGACAGTCATCGGGTTGTCAGGCTAACTGTGGAGACAAGGTGTACTATGCGAGTGAGCATAGTACAAGTCTGGAAGCATGCACTTAGTGTGTGCAGCATGGGTCATGGGGAGTGCACTGAGAAGTGCAGTGCAAGTCAAGGGTATGCATATTGGGAGTGTGATATGAGGCCTAAAGGGAGGTTTAGGGGCATGGATGTTTGCTGGAAGATAAGGTATGCATGTGATGAGTGCAGTACAAGTCTGAAGCATAGTCAAGTGTACAAGGAAACAAGGTTACAAGGAGAAAATTGTAACAGGTAATACTGATGATGCAAGAGTTCATCAAGGTGTTGAAGATCATCCTTTCCTCACTCTGTTTCCCTTCTGCTGTTCAGCACTCCTTTTGTCTGTGACTTCTCTAGGATTCAGTTGGTGATGCCAGATTGCCTGACAGGTTATGGTGATAGAAGATAGGCAGGGTTGTATAGTGTTTCTCTGGTCACTTAATAGCTGCCTTCAATATAGTAGAAAGCTACCTGGCCATTGATAACAAGGTCTCTTATGTGGTGAAATCACAAGCAAATGTGCTTGGACTATTTCTCTGTGATAGGATTGAATGGCATAAAGATGGCTCCTTGGTTATCACCACAGATGGGGATGGTAGAAATATTAATCCCTAGTTCACTGAGTAATTGCTGTTTCCAGATGCCTTGCAGTGAGCAATCTGACAGTGCCATATATTCCACTTCAGTGCTAAACATGGCTATAGATTTCTGGGCATGTGAGTTCCAAGAAAAGATCCCACTGGCAAGTTTAAAGAAGAAGCTGGTTTGTGATTGGCTAGTGTGGGCATCTATAGCCCAGTCAGAATCTATACATGCTATGATACCTGATTTGAACTCACCATCATATGTAAGGTGATAAGACTTTGTGGTCTGTAGATAGCAGCAAATATATAGTGCCTTGTCCAAATGCTTCTTAGAGGGGTTGGATGCATGTTGAGATAAAGTGGTGACAGTGAAAGCAATGTCAGGGTGTGTGCCAAGCATAATATATAGCAAGGAGCTGATTACTTGCTGAAATTTGGTTTGAAGGGCAATATCTGTTGGACCTTCATAAGGCTGTGGAATATATCCAGTAGAAAGAATGATATAGAACCAAACTAGATGCGGAATGAACTTTTCAATAGTTCCCTTGAGTGATCTTTGAAATGGGACTTCAATGGTATAATGGGTAAGAGAGTAGAATGGAGGGTAACTCTTATGATATCACTTCCTATGAAGGATAAGTAATCAAGTGGATTAGGCTAAGGGACGACAGCCAAAGACAGTCCCTTTATATATAGTACAAAATCATGCATGGACCAAGTGTTATGAATTTGTGTATGAACTTGTACAAATTCTGCACGACAACTGCTTGCTTGCATGTATGAGTGCACATGACTTCTCTTTCCCTGATCACATGATCACTCTGTCCCTTCACATCATCATGCCCTTGACCCTTCATGTGTATCACATTCCTCTTCACCTCTTCACCCTTTTATGAACTCTTATGCCTTCACACTGATCATCTTCCATTCTGATCTTGATCACCTTATCTTCCTTATCTCTATTATTCCCTCCAATTGGTATGATCATTCTCTCACAAACCCTGCAGGACCCTTGATGAGATCTCTGCCACGATCCCTCTTCTGATCTTTCACATCTTGTGATCAATCTTCCATTGTAAGATATTCTCTGCACTTTATCTTCACTTCATTCCATTCTGATAGATAAAGCTGCCTAATGTTTCCCTCATGGACCTTACCCTTTACCCTACTAGCCAATAGTAGTAATAGCATATACCCTAGACCTCAGTCACAGCTTGGTCTATGCACCTCCTGTAACCGTATATAAGGGGTTATGAGTTCAGGCTGTTCCCTGTTATGTACTGCCTTGGGCAAGACAGCACGCAGCCCTTGAGATGAAACTGGACTTGTGAGTTATACGACTGAGGTTTCAAGAGATGTAGCATGAGCTATCTCTTAAGGGAAGACCTTGCTATTGTGGCTAAGGTTACGCTGAACAGTTTAGATAGCTGTGGACAAGGGACTAGAGGACAGCAACTGTATTGCTGGAAGGCTGTGTACGTAGGAGTACAAGGAAGACAAAAGCTAAGTAACTACTGGTACGAGATCGGGTATATAAGTAGACACTTGTTGTGCATGGACCATCATATAGGGCCAGCATGAGAGAGACTAGGGTCCAGGGTTATTGTGACTCATACTAAAGTGATGTGTAATACAGATCATGTGGTGCATGGAATGGAAAAGTGGAAGAAGAAGCACTGACTATGATTAGATAGAAACCATGCCTGCAAGTGCCTTTGCACAATGTACAGAGAGGAAGATCAGAAGGAGAAGCATCAGCAACAACTGGGCAAGGGTTAAGGCACATGATGAAGAGGAACAAGAGGAACACATAGGGTTTCATAGTAGATGCAGTAGTGTCTACTGGTTTAGTGTCTCAGAAAGTGAAAAAGAAAGAAAAGAGACATAATATTCCCCCAGCCTAATCCACTTGTTACCTCTCCTACCCTGCCTTTCTAAGGTGGCCTAGTGAAGTTAAGACTAAGTAAGGGACAGCTATTCACCTACTGGTCCTTCATTGGATCCCTAGGAGTGAGGCCATCTGGAGATAAAGCTAAACCTCCCCTCCTCCCCTCATCATATCATTGTATTGTCCTAGCATCACCATACTGCTGAACTATGGCCAGCTAGCAAGCTCATTCAAGCACTCATACAGATCCCAGTAATAGAGAAGAATGGAAGACATTCATTGGAAGAACCTTCATACCAGAAACTATTAAAGATCACGTGATAGGAACCACCATTGTAACATTCCTTGATGTTATACCTGCGATGCATAGAAGCTCTCACTGCTGTTGCATCTTATCATATTAGTTCTATCATTTACAGTAACTTAAGCCACAAGTAGTATTACATGCTCATTGAAACATCTGTTGGGTTATCGAACATACCATGGATCTATGATGGCACCACCCTCACTTTCAAAGATGATAACCTGGAGAATAGTCATGTGATTACCCAAGAGCCAGAACCCTTGCCCCAAGGCTCATACATGATTATGCTAGTACCATAGGGTATTAGTATTAGGAGGAAGACAGTACATGATTGCAAGAGTACCATTGTTATCAAGGACTTGCAAGAGTAGTCCTGGTGTTCCTTATGAAGATAGTCTGATTCAGTCCTCTCCTTATCCCATATCCCTTATCCCTGTTGTCCAGCACTCTTTCTTCTGGATAATATCTATAGGACTCATTGTATTATTCCCTAGTTGTCTGTCAGATTGTTGAGTTTGGTTGGCATGGTAGACAGAACTCTTCAGTTCTGCAACACCAAGTGATGTCATAGATAAGGTGTGAAAAGGAAGCACACCTCATGTCCATCAAATGGAAGAGAAGACAATGGAGATGAAAAGAAGAGAAGAGAAGCCAACAGAAATGAAAAGAAGCTTCTTACAAGACAGAAATGAAACATAAGAGCCTGGACCTTTACATGAGGTTTCCTGCAGGCATGACATCACCAATGATATCATGGGTCTAGACCAATCATGTGATCAGTCAGGTGACAAGTCATGTGACCTAGTCATGTGATGCTGAAAGATAAGATAAGATAAAGGAAAAGAGAAAATCATACAAGTCCAATGTAGAGTTTGTAACAGAGAAGGGTCTTTGTCTCCCTGGCATTGTGGACACCACACTGCTCTATGACCTTGTCTAGGTAGGTGCATTAATCTATAGAGATACTGCTGCCATGTCTTATAATATGCATGTAAAGAATTTTTCTAGTTTCACCAAGGTTTCTATAGTCCCATTTTCTTATAAAGAGAGCTTTAATGCAGTCGACTGTAGGCTTGTGTGGTCCACAAAATAGTGAATCATCCACATAGATAATGGCAATAACATATATGCCATGGCCTTTGAATATAAAAAGGCCAGCCTTTAAGATCAGGCAAGTAAATCCTAATTTCCTTATGGATTCATTGAGGGCTCACCACCAGGCTAATCCAGCCTGTTTGAGACCATATAGTGTGTGCTTTAACTGCAGCACTTTGCCTTCTTGGCCTTTCTAAACAAAGCCTTCTGGTTGTTTCATATAAATCTCCTCATCTAGCTGCCCATATAAATAGGCACTTTTTACATCTAAATCAGTAATATACTAGTTCTCTAGTGCTGCCAATGCAAGTATAAGGCACATAGTCTCAAATCTTACAACAGAGGAGAAGATTTGATCAAAGTTTAAACCTTTGATTTGAGAAAAACCCTTTGCAACTAAGCAGGCCTTTTTTCTACTATTGGGTTTGGCATCAAATACCCAGCAGTTCTTAATGACCTTGTGTTATGACTTTTCCTTTCTCCTCACTCTAGCCTGAGGCACTACACTAGTAGACACTACCACATCTATCAGAAAACCTTATGCGTTCTCTTTTGTCCTTTATTTCCCTCAACTCTATGCTCTAACCCTTGCCCAGTTATCACTGGTGTTTTTCCTTCTGCTCTTTCTCTCCGCACACCGTGTGAAGGCACTTCTAGGCATGGTCCTTGTCTAGTCATAGTTGGTGCTTCTCCTTCTGCTTTTCATCTTTGCACACCATATGACTTGTATTACTTATCACCTTTGACACAAGTCACTGTACTCTAGACCCAGTCTCTCCCACGCCTACCCTCAACGATGGTCTGTGCACCATGGGCAGTCATATACATACCAGACCTTGTCTACATAGCTACTTAGCTTTTGTCTTCCTTGTACCATCTATGTACTCGGTCACTCAGCAATATAGTTGCTGCACTCTCATCTTCCATCCTCGTGCACTCTGTGTGACCTTAGCCTCAATAGCAAGGTCTCCCTCAAGAGATAGCCTATGCTACATCTTTTGAACCCTCAGTTATATCCCTTAGTCTCTAGCTTTGTCTCAAGGGCTATGTGCTGTTTTGCCCAAAGCAGTATGTAACAAAAGACGAAAGCTCTCACAACGTGTCTAGGATTTGCTAGTATGCATAGTCATTCACCACGTCACAACCACCTCATCCCACAGTGAACCCTTGGTGGTCACCAAGAACCTCGAGAACCTTAGCCAACCACTCTTAGTTCTCTGAGGAAGATGAAGGGAGTAACTTCTCAGATCATGAATCTGACCCAGATATCACTTCATCCAATCCAGCTGCTGACGAACTAGTGGCACATCTAAGTCATGCCCTTAGTGTTTAGGCGATCATACCTAGGAGCCCCACCCCACTGTCACCACCCACAGTAACTTGAACTCTCCCCTTTTCCCCCATTACCACCTCTTTCATAGCAACCATGTCCTTGACCACCAAACCAGTCAAACTTAGACTCGGCACGCCCGAAGCATTTGACAGTGACTATCACAAAGCCATCCCATGGCTAAACACTGTTATGTTTTATCTCACAGTAAATAAAGAGGTCTACAACACCTCTGCTAAGAAAATCACCTTCGCTCTGTCTTTTATGATGAAGGGATTGGCTGCAACATGGGCCGAAAACTTCCATATCAAGGCCTACAACCCGACCATGGGTATCATCGATATGGGGGCCTATGTGGGATTCCTCAAAGCATTCAGAGAAGCATACCAGAACCCACAAGTCATGGCTGATGCCATCTCCTAGCTAGCCACAACCTGCATGATGTACAACCTTAAGAAAAAGGAGTATGACCCCTCAATCCATAAATACAACACCCTCTTTGCCATGCGGAAATCCAAGGCAGAGATAACTGAGAACCACGTCCTAATCAGCTACTACACTGCGGCCATCCCTGTCCCTATTATGAGAAGAATCTATGGGATGGAAAAAGTGCCCATCACGGTCGAAGAATGGCAGACTAGAGCTGCCGCTTTTATTTCACAGAATGAATGAGCAAATCGCATCGCTCAACAATCTCACAACCCCTGACAAATTCACATGTATCAACCAATGAGAACCCTGATCAAAGACCCAAATGCCATGGATGTTGACACCATAAGGATAGGAAAACTAACCCCATACAAAAGAAAGAAATGCATGGAACAGAAGCTCTGTTTCCGATGCAGGCAATCTGGCCACCTGGCCACCCTATGCCCAACATTTAAGGGAACTTCCTCCCCTCCACAAACAAAGAAAATTTGCCCAGTCCTCTCGAGTATACCCAAACTCGAAGAGGTAAGTGACAGTGAGGATGAAGACAAGGGGACAGTGAAAGTGGGTAGGATACAGGGTTTTTAAAGCGGGGACAACCAAAGATGCAAGTTGCTCCCCAACCAAAGTATACTAAAGTAGCAAAAGAATCGAAATCACTTTCTGTCCTTTTGGAACTCCTAGTATCTACTCGTCGAAGCATCAACACCAAAGCCCTCATTGACAGTGGGGCCAAAATCAATTGTATTGACTGGCATTTCGCCAAATGAAACCATCTCCCACTACTCTGTCTCCCTAAGCCCATCCAGATCCGGAACATTGACTCCTCTGCAAACAAGCAAGGGTTGGCTAAATTCCACACCCAGATCTATGTCAACATCGGTGGTCTACTACAGTTAATAGACTTCATCATCATCCATTGCAGGGGGAACAATGTCATCCTGGGAAACCCCTGGTTACAGGATGTAAACCCAAGAATCAACTGGAGAACCAAAGTAGTTCGAATTCCCCTCAAAACAGACCAATCGGCACAATACTACCAGCAATGCACAACCACCTGGACATCAAAACAACCTATGCCTCAACACGTAAACATGACCAAGGAACAAACCCCCCACCTATTCCACTACCTTTGCTGTAGATCCCTGGAAAACAAGGTGAAACATCTTACAAAGAAACACACCCTCAGCTGGATAGGGAAATTTGGAACCCACTTTTTTATCAGGAACACCTTTATGGACCTTGCCATAGAAGCCTTGAAGAACAAGCTGAAAATAACCTTACCCAAATCCTACTGCAACTACCAGGATGTGTTCGATGAACCAACCTCGACCCAGCTACCTCTGTCTATGCCCTACAATCATGAAATCAATCTTTGAGAAGACTTCAAACTGAAGATTGGCAAACTATATCCACTCAACTTGGAAGAAAAAGCCACTACAGAAAAGTTTCTCAAAGAAAACCTAAAGTCCGGTAAATTTTGACCCTTCAAATCTCCTCAGGCCTCTCCATTCTTCTTTGTCAAGAAGAAAGATGGGAAACTCTGTCCTTGTCAAGACTACAGGTACCTGAACAAGCACACCATCTGAGATGCCTACCATCTACCCCTAATCTTCAATCTAATCGACAAACTGAAGGACGCGAAAGTATTCACCAAGTTTGATGTCTGATGGGGGTATAACAATGTCCGCATCAAGGAGGGTCACCAATGGAAGGCAGCCTTTATCACCCACAAAGGCCTCTATGAACCAATGGTTATGTTCTTCGGACTTTCTAACTCACCAGCCACTTTCCAGCGTTTCATAAATGACTCCTTCACAGATCTAATAGCTGAAGGATGGTTGGTGATTTATATGGACAATCTACTCATCTTCTCCCCCAACCAGGAAACCCATGACCTTCGAATCTGGCAAGTCCTCGAACGCATGTGAAAACTTGACCTCCATCTCAAACTCAAGAAGTGCAACTTCAACAAGGAAGAAGTTGACTATCTTGGGATGGTGGTAAAACCAGGAACCATCACCATGGACCCCATCAAACTGGATGGGATTGGCAAGTGGCCTACTTTAGCAAAGCTAAAAGACATCTGCTCCTTTTTAGGCTTCACCAACTTCTACTGAAAGTTTATTCCAAACTACTTCAATTTCGTCTGCCTCCTAGTCAACCTCACGAAGAAATCCACTGCCTGGAACTGGTCCCTGGAATGCGATAAAACCTTCCAAACCATCAAACAACTCTTCCTGGTGAAGCCCATCCTCACCCTTCCTGACATCACCAAGCCATTCACCATAGCCACCAATGCCTTGCTTGTTGCATCCAGGGGAGTACTCATGCAACAGGGGTCTGATGGACAACTCCATTCCTGTTTGTACATCTCACAGTCATTCTTCCTGGCAGAATGAAATTACAATATTTATGATCGGGAACTCCTGGCTATTATCCGTGCACTCCATACATGGAGACACTATGTCTAAGGCACTGGACACCCCACCACTGTGCTTACTGATCACAAAAACCTGACATATTTTAAGAAACCACAGAAACTCAACCACCACCAAGCCCAGTGGCTCCTTGACCTTGCAGACTTCGACCTTCTCCTACAACACATTCTGGGTTCCCAGCTTGCTGCCCCTGATGCCTTATCCTGTCACAGTGACCATGGCTCCTCCCCCAATGACAATGCCTATGTCACCCTCTTGCCTCCATAGCTATTCGTCCACCTTGTCAACACATCCCTGTCCTCAGAAATCAAGAAAGCCACTCAAGGAGATTCATTCGCCCTTGACCTCCTTTACTGCCTCGATCCATCAACTTTCCCCTCCCTTCAGCCTTGTCTCCCTGCCTTTCACACCGCTGATGGCATCCTGACCTATAATAATTGCATCTTTGTATCTGTTGACCTTTGCCCCCGCATCCTTTCCCTTTGTCACAACCACAAATCGGCTAGCCACTCTGGCTACCATAAAACCCTCTCCCTTGTCAGCCAGCATTATTGGTGGCCTGGGCTAGCTGCTTTCATACAGTTTTATATCTGCCACTGTGTCACCTGTCAAGCAAACAAGGCTAATACACACTCAACCACTCCTCCTCCCCGACCCATCGCTTCGAACTCACTTCGTCCCTTCCAACAGATCAGCTGTGACCTCATCACAGACCTTCCCATGTCTCTTGGCTTTGACACTCTCATGGTCATGGTCGACCATTGTTATAACATCGTACATTTCCTTTGACACTTTTTCACTTTTCTTTATCTTATCTCTTGATCTAATCTTTTATCTTATCTTCATCACATGACTAGGTCAGGTGACAGGTCACATGACTGATCACA
>JBBPJS010000157.1:0-22479 GCA_038088835.1 Singerocomus rubriflavus
TGGTACAAAACGTCGTCAACACAAACCCCTCTGAATTTTAATCAAAGTGCTCCCCAAGTACCTTGTCACCTAGCCATTGAGTCACACTCTCGTCTCGCAGTCTCTTCTTCTTGAAGGCGTTACTCGCATTCATGTCCTCATCTTGACTGGCCGGATCTTGCTTGCCTTGCAAGACATTTGCCGTGACACCCCTTTCATCTCCGCTACCTGCAGGGTCTGCAATAGTTGATAGGGATAGAGGATCAACGGTGAAATTTGGAGGATACCACAACTTATGGCTAAATGGTTTACTCTGAACATACTGAGGTAAGCCGATCCGATCAGCACTTTGCATCAACACTTTATTGCTGATGATGCATTGGCGTGCAGCATGCAAGGCTCCCTCGTGCTGTGCTGGGTTTGTAACAAAAACGTAGACGGACGCAAGATATTTCAAAAATGAATCGCCTGTAAAAGGTGTGAACCAAGATGCAAAAGGGTAATGCAACTCATATCAAACCAAAAAATTCCAATCTTTCGTAATCAGCTTCGAAACCTGCAGAAGGTGCGGAGATGGCGGATAACAGGAGATTCTCATGGATCGAATAACCGAATAATTTGGCGTTGAGCTCGTGAACAATGAAGAAGTCTTCTATCCGTTTCGTAATGGAAGGAAGAAGAAGCGCAGTCCGAAAGGTGCTGCTCGATAACGTCAGTATTCGGGAGCGGCACGCGACTGACAAGATTGAGTTCAGCACCTTGCAGGAATAGTAAACTTGGTACTGAGCTCCGGAATTAAATCTGGGAGAATGTCAACATTCCGGTGTTGTCAGGGCTGAATCGCGCGTACATTTGACGGCTGCTCTAACTGGCTCTGTGGCAGCAGCCCTGGTAGCCGGATTGAGGTGATTTCCAGTCATGGCAACTCCAGATAGCTCAATGAGGGGTTGGGAGTAATCAGACAAGCCCTCAAAGCACTTTTGCCTAGCCTTGCAATATTCGACCAAGTTCACATATCCAGCTTCTCGCTCGAAGCACAGTGAGTTCACAACCACAACCAGAGTAATATTTTTTATTCCACATACCGGGCTATCTTCAGGTTTACTCAAGGGGGTCAAGTCTTGCCGGAGACGTGAAACATAATACCGCCGGGTAAATTCAACTGCCCGGTCTTGTACGATAAGGTCATGTACCCCCTCCGAGGATGTGCGTAGCTCTTCTAAATCAAATTTTACCGCCCATGTTTTTCCAGCAAGTTCAATAGTATTCCATGATATATAATCCGTGAGGTGTCCTGGATCCAAGGATCGAGCGTCCAGCTGCTCAGGAAGTTTGAGCGGTGCGAGCATATAAGCCATCTTCTCCAAAGAACAAACGAGCGGCTTGTTGGAGATTGCGCGGCAAATCCTTACGGTAAACAAGTAAAGAGCTTCTAGGCGCTGTTCATCCAGTTCGAGAGGCGGCGCGCGGAGGTTTCGTATAGTCTCTGACGTGCCCAGGAAGAAAATGCGAAAGGAAGGGATATGGGGTAGAGGTTGGCGAGTCAAGAGCATGATTGGTGCGTAGTCTACACCCTGCCGGTCTACATAGACGACAAAAGGGAATAGACGACTTTCATGAAGATGGATGGAACTTGACCAGAAATCGGATCGCTTGCGGGGATAACAACGACTTCCAGATACCTTGTCTGTGGCAAGTGGTGCTGAATCGCCTGTAGCGGATTTGAGGTGGTGCTGGTGCATGAGGAAAAGATAGCTGTGGAAGACTCCATGCTCATACAGTTGTACGCAAGCTTCAAATGCAGCTGATCGACGAGCGTGAGTAGGTGTTGAGCGAGTTGGCCCTATCACATAGGCAATAGGCAGATTAATTGGTAACGTTATCGTACAGGCCCATGCTTGCTGGTCTGGGGTGATAGAAACCTCTTTGGTGATCAATAGTGGCGCGCCAGGTAAGTCAGGTTTCTGAATAACGGCAACAAAACGATAGAGGGTTTCGAGAGCATCAGGTTCATATAATCGTCTCCTTGTTACTGGTTCTTCTATGTAGGGCCACGTGTTTAGAACAGTTTCGTCACCAATCTGGCGAAAGAGCCAATTTTCCACCATGGGCAAAGGCGGAATAGGAACCCCTCCATTATGGACGATCACAGGGATCCACTGGTCATCAAACGCTCCCTCCGAGAATTGTGACAACATTTGACGGTGTACATCATTGCTAGTCTCCACCATGTGAACAATGCGACTGGAGGGCAGACATGCGTAGGCGCACGCATATAGAAACGATAGCTGACTCTCGAATACATCATATCTGTGAAAGATGAGACGTATATCACCAGTCATAGTCGGAAGCCAACCTTATGACAAGTAAGGCAGGAAAGACGTCTAAATCTTCCAGTGTTTTGGTCAAGATCAGGAGGTTATATTTCCCACTTTCGAAACTCCGTCGTATATCACCCTGTGCAGCTGTTGAGCGATAAAAATGATACAGAACAGCAATGTCTACCTGATAGTCGGCATCAATCACGGGCAAGTTGCCGGTCACAGAAAACGGACGTAAGAATTCCAGACCATCGGTCATCAGACGCAACATGTCAGCCATAATTGTCGCAACACAGCCCTGCCGTACTACACAGGATAAGCGAAGGGATGAGACGGAGAACTCGCTCACCCAAAATAATACCACGGAAGTCATCTCCAAGGGGTCCATATGCCCTCAGAACCTGGATCAACCGAGAGAATTTTGGGGTGACATTGAAACCTCGGGAAGAGGGATTTAAATTTGGCATTGGG
Organism: Singerocomus rubriflavus; assembly: GCA_038088835.1. Lineage (NCBI taxonomy): Eukaryota > Fungi > Basidiomycota > Agaricomycetes > Boletales > Boletaceae > Singerocomus > Singerocomus rubriflavus. The sequence continues at coordinate 2,772 of JBBPJS010000157.1, forward strand.
AAATCCCAACTTTCAATGAGATTCCGGATTCCATTCGTACCCTTCTCTACAGGGTCATCATCACCACATTCCGGGATCATCCTGATCTCCCTCGATGCGCGACGCCAGACGAGATCACTAGCGCAAGAGCCCAATTCTTGCAGTATGCAATGTGCGTCCCTGAATAAGGTCCCGCACATGCTTTCACCAGGATCCAGTTGATGGATGTTCAGTGTGAGTCTAGTCTGCGATATTGTGTGAGTGGGTTCGTATTCGATGACAGCTTGTAATGGGCGGAGTCGCTGTGGAACAGAGTAAACTGTCTCAGCAATGAGCAAACGATCCACTCTTTCGATATCAGTGCCAGTCATCGGTGAACTGAATGCAAGGATTCTGGGTCTCACGAATATGCTCGGACTCCGACAAAACCAACCCAAGACATCAGTCAATGGCAGTCCCTCCCGTAAGGTCGAATGAGCATCGGCTATCACAAAAGCGAAAAAGTGGGAAATCGTCCAGACCCCATCAGTGAGGCGACTGATAAATGTCTGTTAATAAGTTGTGAATACCGTGAAGAGGACGAGAGCCAGGCAACTTGCATCGACAGAGCACACAACGACCTGACTTTGAAGTGGATCTGAAGTGTCTGCATGGTCATGGCACACAGCGACTCTCAGATGAGTTTTTTTGGTTATCTTAGCTGCAAACCCATCAATATGCGCATCGTTTCTAAATCCACGTTATGAACAAGATTAAAGATGACTTTCGAGAATGCAGCCTACGGGACAATCACAATGGACGCTTGTCGAGAAGAATCTCTATTGGAGAGTCCAGCCATGTTCTCAGAGACATACATCAAAAATTTGGAGGATAACTCGGTAACATCTATGTATGACATCAGGAAAAGTGGACATGATTAACAGATGACACTCTACCATCTGCGCGACTGCATATAATGACTGCTGGGAAATTGTCGGTAAGGGCCTTTTGTCGACGGTATTTCCTGCAAACTCACTATTGCGAGACCTCGCGAGCTCTACTAGCTCGTCTGCGGAGGCAGAGGTAAATCGAGCGATTGAACGCTTTTCAAGTTGGTGCGCTGAATGCGGGGGGAATATTTTCACTTTTTTTGAAGTTTGAGTGGAATGAGTGTCACTATTATGGGTGCTCGACTGTCTTGTGCGCTTCAGAGAAGACACCGTGTTCAAATTAGCTTCCGACGTGATAACAACAGAAGATGCCTCAGGGAGAGCAATGGAATCGGCAATCCCAACGTCTCCCGACTCGTGACCTTTTCTCTCTGAGCTATTGTGTGTTGAATGCGGCCGACCTGAGCTATCTTTCCAGACCTTGAGCATCGGGAAGTATCGTGAACAGTGACTAGAAGCAACAGAGACTTACGCTGTGAAGTCAGCCTTGTCTAATATTGCTGTACGTGGCAAATTCTTAACTGGGAAGGCTCAGCTTTTGTTGTCTCCCACTTCCATGACGGATTTTAACGCAGAGGTACAAAGACCTCGCGGAAAACCCCAAATCCGTGTCTGACCGATATGGTGAACAATGCCCCGATAATATTCTCGCTCATAGAGCACCTCTACTCAGAGCCTCCATTGCCGAAGCCTGTACCACGACATCGACTGGGCTCCGAGTACTGTCTTCCTGCGCGACTCCCATCTACAGGTTCGTAAGATTGTTGGTTAGCCCACATTATCGCCAACGTTTCTCAAGCTTTCTTGCAGCGTGAAGCCAGTCAAGCTGCTTCTAAAGCTATCCTCCGGCAGCTGCGCCGTAGCCCTACACCACCTTCTAGCCCGCCACCGCAGTCGACGTCTGAAGAGCCCGAAGATAGTTCAACACGTGAAAGGCGGAACAGTGTGTCGTCAAATGCCTCTCCGACATCGCCAACTATATCATCAAGTTGGAGTATTAGCATACCAATGTTTAGTTCCACCAAGACATGGAAAGAGCCCCAGGTATGGCTGATTCGTCTTCAGTGGGCCTTACATTCCTCACCGATGACATCGACAGCCTTTTGAAATCTTCAGAGCTGTTGAGCGTAAAGATATCATGTTTCTCATGGAAATTCGAGATAGAGCATTTCCAGTTAGTTCATATAACATAAGCCGTGGAATAGATAAGTTATCTGACAATGGGCAGCTTCTTTTGCGCAAAACCGGTGATGCTACTCCCCTTCTTCACGCTATGCGAATCGGTCAATCACACAGAGATGTAGCAATTGTCCTTCTCGGTGCTTTCTCCCGTTGGATAAACCATCTTGACGATAACGAAGTACAGCTACCAAAGACTAGGGTTATTTTGAAAGCTCTGAGTATGGAATATAATCGTTGCCGTTCGTTTACTTATCTACAGTCAGGAACCAACCTCAAGCTTGCGATCGATTATGGCCTTCATAAATCACAGAGCGATCTGATAGCTTCATTTTTACAGACCTTAGTCATGAGCGAAGGTGACAAATGGGTACGAGCCCAGGTATTGACTGTGTCACTTGCGTTGCGGTCGGGTACGGCCGGTAAACCTGTAGACACGGCCTCCGCTGCAGTCCGAAAGTTTGCAACCAAAGAACTGAGCAAGGCTGATGCAATAGCTTCATTGGAGGATTAGTGAGTGGGCGCTTGTATTCTGCGAGGAGTTGATATTAAGGCCATTCCACTAGCGTAGCAAATGCTACCGCTGACCTTCTGTTGCTAAGTGCTTGGTCAATGGCTCTTGAAACTATTGAGGGTGAACCGATACCAGTGAGCATCCCAGCAGTAGCCTTTACTTCGTAACATTCACGTCGTTCAGTTTTATTACTTTGCACGGGATGACAGGGTTTTCGGAGCTTTTGCTGATCGTGTTGATACTCACCGAAATGCAATTCATCGCCATCTGACTCGTCGTTTGAAATGGCAATTACGCGTATTACGCCAAGTCCTTGAAGGCCGTCATACTACCTATTCTGTTTGTGTAAAGTCCTTTCTTTATGTCAGTATGCTGACACAACACAACAGGCTAAGATCGACCTTCTCGTGGGCGAACTTGATCAAGGGGAAGGTGTTTGATTAACTTCGCAACAGCGCTTTGTCGGTTTGTAATGCGTTCGCACCACATTCTCTTCGCGGGCACAATAATTGAGACTTGATCGATGTCTGTCGTGCAGAGACATGCTCGTACAAGGTGCCCTCCGGACTCAAGTTCATATCCAACCGGGCGTATCGTCGAGCAAAGAATGACTTCCTTGCCGCAAGTCTCCTTTTGTGTCATTTGCACAGACGAGACCTGTGCTCCATGCATTGAACCTCAACCACTGACTCCGTGAGTGGATGCACATAAGGATGGCATACATTACACAGCTTAAAGAGTAGTTTTTTTATTATTGCCTGTATATTACTTAGAACAGTGTATGCCAAGTTCGAGTCTCCTACCAACATCAAAGCAAGAGCTTCATACCTGTCCACCATGTCCAACCCCCTATTAGGAGAAGGCTAAGGAGTGCGAAAGACAACCTGAGCTGGATGACTGTGTACAACCAAATTGTGGCAAACTGGGGACACTGATATCAATAAGTTTGCATGAGCTAAAACAATTTCTCGTTTTTAAAGGAGGTGCAACCTGCCTGGGCTATATTCTTCAGCCAGGGTCCGCGGTTGACAAGCCATATCATACGTGGGCCAACACCAAGGGAAAGCAAGAACAGTGCAACTTGTGTTATCCTGTTGTTCTTGTACCGAATTGCTGATCTCATCGTTGTAAAATGCTCTTCCAGGAGTATAGTTAAGTCAATTAACTTACTGTAGAACATGAACAACGCCATTACTTTCGATGGTCGGATGAGTTTTAGTACCGCTGGCCTAACTCGAGAACGTACTTGGGAGTGTATTAACGAGTCTGTCTATAATGTCATGTAAAGATGGCTGCTTTGCGTACTGGCGGTGGACCAAACTTGTAAGTACACAGGTAGTTTGTTAATACGAACGTGGTTATTAGACGTGTGTCAGCACACACTCACATGTCCATCATAACGAGGAAGAAAGTGTGTGGCATTATAATCATGGATGCATTCAAGATTTCTTCTGGAAGTGAGGGTGGACCATCAGGTTCCTCTGAGCTAGTCGTCGCAGAGTGTGTCGGTGCGGAGGAAGTCTGAAGGCTTTGGTCGGAATCCTTCAATCTTTCAAGCAAGCCACTCTCTTGTATCAACCACCACTTCTCCTCTTCAGGTATTTCTATGAGAGGTTTCTGTGCTGTAGGTGGTTTGTGCTGGCTCTTCCGGTGCTTTGACATGAGTGGAACTAGCGAGCAGTGAGGCGATGTCGCAGTTGTAATAGACTGTCTTACTCAAATAACTACTAAACGCGCTGAACAAGTATTGTAATACAAGCTTCTAGTCCACCATGACAACAGAAAACGACAAGGAGAAACTCCTCGGCATATTGCACGCTCACGGTCAACAATTTTTGAGCGCGTTTAACATGTCCTCCGCACAAAAATCTGAAACGGAGGACCTGGATGGTTCAGATCCTAAGGAAGAATGGTCAGGCTTTTCACCAGCCAACAGGGGCACATCCGACACAGCTTCAGACGGCGAGCACGACGACGGTATGTACCTAATCACTCGGTCGTCTATTGAATTGACAATTGCGGGGACGTAGAACGAGAAGACAATAATCTCGCTACGAATGCAATACACACACCAGATGTCACGATATTCATAGAACCAACGAGGAAATATTCAGAAGCTAGTCTTTCTGCAAAGGAACTCAGGAAATCATTCATGGTACGACATTACTCATTGTTGCGAATGTCATATTCACTCTTTTCTAGTCGTCCAAAGTGTCTAACATCATGTCGTCCTCCATGCAACCCATATTTAAGGAGAAGGTACCTGACGAAGAGTCAGACGACGAATGGTACGAATTCCCCACCCTCTGTTTCGTACAAGACATATTCGAAGGATCTAATTGTTGGCAAGCACGAATGCACAAAACGACGTTCTCCTCCATCGTCTGGTGCACACCAAATTGCTCTTGGGGTCCCTCAACCCGGAACTTGATCTTAATCATGCTCAGAGGGGAAGAGCGTTGGCAGGCCGTGTCTTGGAATTAGCAGGAGAAGCTAAGCTTGGTAAGGGTGAAAGTATGGTCCGTCAAGAGCAACGCAATAAAGCGGCAAAACGAGTACGGGATGGCTTGATTCGAAAGAAAAGAGAGCAAGAGAAAATGGCACTTGAGGAGGTACCAATCGCAATATTACACTCGATGTTTTGTTGATATTGTCGCAGGCTAAAGATTTGGGCAACTATCATCCAACCCTCAAACGACTTTATGATTCAAATTCATCTTCCACGCAGAAAAAGAAACGAGACCGAGGACTGGGAATGGGCATCGGGAGATTTGTCAAAGGGACCCTCAAGCTTAGCCAAGAAGAAATTACATCAGTGACAGGGCCAGAAAGAGGGTCACGGGGTGATGATCGTCGGGCGAAGCGCCAACGGCGGTGCTAACATTGACAGGGTTGCAACGGTCCAGCAGACCACCCGCTTGCACATACCTGGTCAAGGACAAACGAGTCGTATTGTAATACATTAATATCGAGCATGATCGTATACAATCACAGCAGTTCTCATATAAATATATCGATACAGTAGCTTCAGATTTGGAGTGCCTGTAACCCACTGTTAATATCAGCCTCCTCCTGGTGTAGCACAGAGGCGTGTGAGGCTGTGTAATCCCTCTCCGATCTCCTGTCGTCTGAAATAGGGCTTCACATGGCTTTAGTTGACAGGAGAATGGCGAGTGACCATGATGATGCTTACTTGGTGTACTGTTGAGGCGGTCTCTCTAGAGGTACTTGACCCGAGTGGCTGTATGTCCTGTGCGATGCTCGAGAGGACACCCTGCCTGGGCTGGCGTATATGTCCGACCTCCCTTGGAGTTTATAGTCTCCGTGATCTCTATATGCGCCATGTTCTCTGTAGCCTCCATAATCTCTGTTTGTGCCAAGATCCCTGTAGCCTCTGTGATCTCTGTACTCGCCATAGTTTGGGTAGTCAGTATAACTTCGGTACCGGTGATCTCTGTGATCACGCCAATCTCTTTCTCTGTAGTTGCGGTATTCTCTATGATCTGGGAAATCATAACCCCGCCTATACGAGTGGTCAGGACGGTAGCTTTGCGACGAATAACGTCTAATAGCACTCTCAGAAACTAATCAGCCAACATGAGTGTCTTACCTGTGCTGGCCGGAAGAGGGATAAGCATCGACCTGAACGATCTGAGGTTCGTTATACCCCCGATGCGACCCTCTGTCATAGCTGTCATATCTGCCCACACATCTGAGAAACTGGTGGTGCACTTCACAGTTCGCTCACCTATATAATTCCCTCCCGTACTCGTCTTGGACCACAAATGGACCTGGACGTGCCGGCCGCGACCTACCACTGAAATCGCCAACTCTAAAGAATAAAAGGACCGATGTCATGACACGGGCGATTTAGGGTATGCAAGCATTACCTCGTTATTTCGTTTCCGCGCTCATCTTGAAATATCACGTCCATTCCACCTGGGATGATATAGTATATGGGCCCTTCTTTCTCGTAACCACTGGCACGACCGTGTCTATCAAGATAGACATCTGGATTATGGTGTGAGTGGACCTGAAAAATACTTAGTTCTCAATCCCAGGGGAGTGGGGCAGTGACCAATGTCGTGCACTACCTCGTAGTGGTGACTGCCGTAGATGTCTGTTGGTGATCGGGAACCTGGTGCGTAACCCCCAGTGTAGTTACGCGGGAGTGGCGGGATCTATAGACGAATTACTCAGTCATTCACATCAGTAGGTGGGAATTCTCACGCACCACTCTTTCATTCGGATATACCGAAGTTGGAGTACGCAGGGCTTCGATGGTGTGGTCACTCGCAGTTGCGGACGACCTGCTCGGGGAAGGGCTCATAACTATAGGTTCATTGGGATTGACCCGCTCTCCGTGACCGCTATGAAATGAGCCAGTGCGCTGTAGTTGTTGGGGACGATCCAACAACCTTGGAACGTCGTGCTGCATTCCCACATGCTCGCGATGTTCACGTTCGGATAGTGTCTCTGACTCAACAGCAGTTGGGATGGCTGGTCCCAGAGAGGGTAATGCCGAGGTTATCTTGCCAGGTCGTGTGTTGAGGGCACCCCTCATCACTGCGTCAGGACTGTCGACCCGAATATAGCCATCATTATAGTCGTCTGCGTCGGTGGGCGTACGAGATGGTAACGGGGTAAAAATCTGGTCATGATACATGCTTCAGAAGCAAGCTGAGACGAATGTAGGCGCTCACGGGTTCTCTTCGCTGCGACTGATGGGTCAAGAAAGAGTCTGCACCTGATGTCAGACATGACTTGCCTTTATACTTGGTTTTCTCAAGACGTGTGGCTGTGATCGGCTTGCAGGCTCTGGTTGAAACTCTCCCGGGCCTGCTGAAGGATAACCCTGAGGATAATCAGCGTACATTGTGTGATCGCCACGATGGGTACGATTGCGAGAACCAGAGAATGCCTTGAGCATGTTAAAGGGCATCCTCAAGGTGCAAGTCAAGGCTGATGCGTGCTAACAGGCGCTTGATTTAAGAATTTATGGCAGGCGGACACGAGGTAGCCGTATGGCTGGCTGCGAGTGGCTGATCAGCCATTGCAAATTCATGGATACAACATGAGGCATCGACATCGTCGCCGTACTCCCGTTAACAATCACGAATGAATAGATTTCCATGCTCTCCGTTACCGTATAATCTCATCTGCACCCGGAAAACTCTGCGTCGACCATCGTCCAACCTAGAATTTGATCTAGAGTCGATATTCGGAGATATCCTGCGCAGAATTGACCTCATACCTACCCTGCTATATTACGCCACTGAGAAGCGACGACCCACTAGGAAATCAGACTGCTCAAGGCGCTACTTTGCTGCTGAAGCTGCTTCACCTGTCCAAGAGCGTGTGTGACTTTGCCAATCGCCTCCGCAGTCGCCGCTACACTCGCCGGGTCCAAAAGAGTCGGACTGGCACACGATATAACAAGTCTCTCGGACAACGCCCCAAGGGCCAACTCCAGCGCCTGAACAGACGCATCGAGAGGTACGGTGGCTGCTGGCACAGCAGCGACCTGTCACCATAGTGAACAACCTTCAACTTTAAAAGGATCATATAAATACTTACCAGCTGCGTACTTCGAAATTCAGAACTTGCCCGAGGGGGAAAGTCGACGGTCAACTGGTTGCAGTATCAGAGAAATTTCCTGTGATTACATCAGAATTTACCTTGGGGGTTTGAAGGGGAGGGTCGAGAGTGGGCAGTTGAATAGGCTGTGGACTGTTATGGGATACAATAGCTCTTCCTCTGACAGACGACCCTGGCTGCTGTGCACCGCCATTCAGCCTGTCTTCAGGTGCCGAGACGCCTGCCGATACGGGGACAAGACGCTGCCATCCTTCTGAGTCCTCGGTGATATATATAGTTCCACAAATGACACATTCCTAATTAGTGTTGATATTATATATAATGACTCAACTATGCAAGACCACCACACACCTTGCGGGGATCCTTGTCAATACCTGTCTTTGGTGGTCTGACAAGCGGAACTCCGTAACATCGGGTATTAGGACATTCCTCTGCTAGCAACGCCCACCCTTTTAATAGTCGCTTCCCAATTTCAGTCGACGCTTGGTCCGATTGTTGGCGACGTCGAATCATGTCCTCGGTTTCGGCTGGAGGAGCAAAGGTAGGTGAGCTCAAAGTGCTAGAGAGATCTGTAGGTGGGGTTGATGGTCGTGAGCCGTGCGATGTAGAGGAAGCAGTCGAAGATGATTGAGACTCCATGCCTTCGCTCCATTGAGCTATTTTGCCAAGCCAATGTCACCTCTCGTAACATGATAACAGACAAGCTGCTCACTATTTAAAGGCCCATCGCAGTTGGCACAGTAGCGGACAGCAGGCTGTTGACCTTCCGGAGATCTCAATAGCGGCACTCCTTTGCAAGAGGGTACGGGACAGCAGCCGTCTGTAAGCACCTAGACATTGCCATAAGTTGGATTCCACCAGGGAGAAACGTTCATACCCATCCTCTCAGCATATATTCTCCGAGTTTGTTGGAGACATCGACGACCTTGCTCATGATGCTGTGAGTTTGTGGACAAGTCCAAGGCGGTCGATAGCGACAGCGCCACAGCGTGATTGAACACGTGACCTCACCAGTTCCTTGCAGACTACGCCACGTTTGAGGTAGTATTAGTCGCGCTTTGCTCTCCTTCGCGTCATGAAATGGCCAAAACAATGGCCACTCTCACTCGCAATCTATCTTCTGACAGTTCTTGACAGCCCCGACCTTGTCCAAGCATCTACTGCTCGGGCAACCGTATGGACAAGGCAGCGGAAGCAGACGTTCCAGTGCGTTGTTAGGTTCGTCCAGGGGCCCATGCGTAACTTGTATCGTCCAGACATGCTACTCGTGATTTATGGTATCATGGTTTTAACAACTATATGTCAAGAGGTGCGTTTTTGGTGGTTACCCGTCAATGGTCTTGCCTGAAGGGTATGCAGCTTTCCCCCTCGACGAGGTGACTTGATTTCGATTGTGTATGAACTACGTCGTATTGACCAATGCAAGCTCTCACCACTTTCATGTACTGGAAGAGGGCCCGACTGGGAGAATCCGTATGACTGTTTCGTCATGTAGAGAGCAACGCTGACAACAGACCAGAACTAACATAGCATTCAATGATGTTTCTGGAAACTTCTCCCTGACACTTGTCGACGTTTTGGATACGCTGGTTGTGCTCGATGATCCACCAGGTTTCCAAGATGCGGTCAAAAATGTCATTGATTGGGTTTCTTTCGATGTGAACACGAAACCACAAGTATTCGAAACCACGATTCGTGTCCTCGGTGGACTTTTGTCTGGACATCTATTTGCCAGTGAACCCGGACAACCATTTTTTCTTCCATGGTACCGGGGACAGCTTTTGGACATGGCTCATGACCTCGGCAAGCGGTTGCTGCCCGCGTTTGCAACGCCAACTGGGCTTCCGTATGCTAGAGTAAGTGTCATCTGTGCTAGTCGAACCATTGAAGCTTACATCTCCCCAGCTCAATCTGCGGCACGGTGTCAAAAAGGGAGAATCTCTTGATACATGTTAGCCAACTCTGTGTTTCGGTGGCAACAGCTTATTCGGCTCTAGGTACTGCGGGGGCAGGTTCTTTGATACTAGAATTTGCTACTTTGAGTAGACTTACTGGCGATGGACGCTTCGAGAAAGTCGCCTACAAAGCATTTTTTGCGTTATGGAATCGCAGGTCAGATCTTGGTTTGGTCGCCAACACTATCAACATTTGGACTGGAGTCGGTACCATCCCCCCTGTCCCTGTCCTCTTTCAACGGTACTTATTTACAATCTAGTTATGGACACCCCCTGAGGTCACAGGAATTGGCGCTGGCATAGACTCGTTCTATGAATATGCACTGAAATGGTACATTTTAAGTGGTGCGTTACCTGTATCATTCTCTGTAGTAATGCTTCATTATCATGCCACAGGAGAAGTCGAGTTTTTGGATGTCTGGCAAGAAGGGTATGCAGCCGTCATGCGACATGTCCGTTCTTTCGACGGTCACTGGGTAGGACATTTGGACACTTTTCTTCTCGCACCCATTGATGGCTGGTCCTAGTATCGTATCGTCAACTCACATACAGGAGACCAGATCTATTCAACGATAGATTCACTCTCCGCCTTCTGGCCAGGTTTACAAGTTCTCAGTGGGGATGTCTCCAATGCCATCAAGTCTCATCTAATTTGTGAGTGACTTTATAACTTTGCGTTCGGTCAGAGTCCAATCTCTGTGTAGACTGGAACATATGGAGACGGCATTCGGGATTGCCTGAGGTGTGGGATGCACATGCCATGCAGGCAACGTCGTTTCAATATCCTCTTCGCCCCGAATTCATTGAATCTACCTGGTACCTCTACAGGGCAAGTATTGATGGTACTAATCTAACATGCTACTGACATACTAATCAGGCCACCCGAGATACCTACTACCTTGATGTTGGAGAGCGCATTTTGAAAGATCTCATTATTAGGACCAAGGTTGAATGTGGGCTTACCGGAATCAGAGATCTGCGCACCAATGCGAGGGACGACAGGATGGAGTCATTCGCACTTTCAGAAACTTTGAAGGTACTTTTTTCAAGTTTTCTTTTCGTTGACATCGGGAATGACATGACTTTGCGTCCTAGTACTTATACCTTCTCTTTGACGAGGAGAATTACCTGAACAGTGATGATTCCAATTACGTGTTGAACACGGAGGGTCATATTCTTTCTCTTCCAAAACATGCTCTCAGGCCCATGTCACCTGCACGCCGAAGGCTCCGTAGGGAGGAAAGTCTCCAGTGCCCCGCATATCATTCTTTCCAAGGGTTCGTTCCAAGTGGTGTCGTGAGAGGTCTCGTGCACGGAGTGGGCTCGCGCCCTGACGTTGACTATGCAAGAGAATTGATTGGACTGAGACCTCAGCCGTTGGATGAGCACCACTGGTCTCCCGATGGCTGGTGTTCCTTACCTCAAGTAGACCCATTTGTGAGAACTACTTTTTGGTTGCTGGAGACTTGATTCTCAAGTTGGACAGGCGTATGACTTTATCATGTCCCCGGGGGGGCACATAGTCGCAGAGGATCCAAACCCAGGAAGCCACAAGCTGCAAGTTGTGGCGGATGGGTTTTTACTTCAGAATATCACCGGAATACGAGCGCATATCGTCAGTCGCCTCGATGAAAAGGGATATGACATCACTAAGCGTAAGTGGATTGGTGTGTGCTGTCGAGCTTGGTACTCAGCTCCTGCATTAGTCGGTCCACACTCGGTTCGAACCGGTCAGTTGGTCTACATCAACAATACAGCATTGCTTGTAGCGGAAGATGGACTCAAAACGTCACATACTCCTGATGTCCGTCTGCGAATATTTCTCGATACCATGGATCCTCTACTTCCGGCTAGTCCAGGCACGCTGGAATTGAATGCAGACTTTCACGTCACCGCCTATACTGCCACATTTGGTGCAGATGTGACTGCGACGGGGAATTCAAGGTCGCTGATATTTGGGCGCGCTGAGGGGGTTCGAATTCAACGAGACAATACCAACTTGCTTGGGTGCCGGCCCTTTGACCAATACTTTGGTGGCGATGCTGTGCTCTTGTGGAGGGGTGGATGCAACTTTCTAGAAAAGCTGGTCCATGGTCGGGATGCGGGTGCCTCGGGAGTCATTGTTATCAACTCTGACGACACAGCCATTAACCCTTCGGCCACCGCGGATGAATTAGCGGCAGCAGGTGAGCTCCACAACGTTGCACTCGTCCTGCTGCCACATGCGGTGGGGAAGAATATTGCTGCCATGTTGGATGCCTCTGGTTTATTTGGATATGGTAGTGTTCTATTTTCCATTGACCCAGAAGGATGGGCCGGTCAACCCAGGGCTGGGGGAGATACATATGATGAGGGCCAAGTACCACATGTACTGTACATTAACGGACGTCCCTTGCTGAACACTCGGTTGTTAATATAGTGCTAATGTGCAGGACCCAATGGGGCGGGTTCTGTGGAGTATCGAATACCTGTTTGTGGCCGTGTTGTGCATTGTGGAACGAGATCGTGCGGGTATTGATGCGATGATCAAGACTGTATGAGATGTGCGGTAGTGTATATACAATCGGCAGTATTCGCAACAAACCCGTATACATAAATATTGCAAGCCAAGTCTAGCAATAAGGATAAGGTTTGACCGGAGGCTATTCCTGAATGATCGAATAGACGGGATCCTCGATGGTCCAGTTCTTTCGCAGCGCGGATATCTCCACAATGAACAAGTACTCCAGGATATTCCCACCGTACATGCGCACGAGTGCACCTGCTGCACTGGCCGAGCCACCTAGGACAGAGGTGCGATGCAAGACTGAGCAACCGAGTGGATATGGAGACGGACGATGCACACACCAGTAGCGATAAGGTCATCCACGATCACGACGTTTTGTCCGTGGCAAATGGCGCCGTCCTGCATCTCGAACGTGTCCTACCGCAGAGAAGCGATCAAGAGGGATATACAAAGAGAGAGGTGCAACGCACGGTGCCGTATTCCTTCTCGTACGAGGTTTGCTTGCATGGACCTGGAAGTTTTCCCTTTTTCCTCACTGGTACGAAAGCGGCACCCAATCGCAGTGCGATGAGTGGACCGATAAGGAAGCCTCTGGCATCGAGGCCGACGACGACGTCGACCCTTTTGCGCACGGACCTGGGTATCGTGTGGGAGGTGATGTGGTAGACAAAGTGGGTGATGAGTGTCTCGAACGCGACGGGATCGCGAAAGATGGGGAAGATGTCGAGGAAAGCGATGCCCTGTTTGTCGGCGCGTTGGGTGGGCGAGGACAGGAAGAGAGAGAAGACCTACTGGCTTGGGGAAGTCAGGGTGTCTGGTGACGATGCTCTGGAGGAGATCAACGTCGGACATGGTGGAGCCGTGGCCCTTGAACTGGGAGTGGCGGCACGCAGGGTTGACTGAGTGAAGGAGAGGGAAAAAAAAAGGAATTTCTGCCGTGATCGGTCACGGAATTATCTAGAAATTTGAATTTACCATGATTGCAGTTCATATACATCCGACTAAAATAGGTAATGAACCTCAAAAACTATATATTGGTCTCCCTTTGTCGGCATCTCGGCGCGCATATCGTACAAGCACATTTCAGTGTGGAACGAGGACCTGTCACTGGCTGCCAGAAAGCCTGACAACAGGGGCGCCTCTGCTCGCATGACAAGGCTTGTTCCGCAAAGTCGGCCACGACACCCTTGACAGCGCGGAGGCGACATCATTCAAACCCAACCACCATAGCTACAGGTTGCAATGACGTGGCCACACCTGCCGTTATTTATCCTCAGAAATCGAACTGGTCCCCTTCAAGTAATGCATGGTCATAGGCAGTACAAAGGTGGACAGAACGGGAGACGGCGCATTAGACAGACTCGAGAATCTCAGGTTCCTTGAACTCCTTCACTACCCGCGTGCCAGTCTCCTGTTCGAACCCGTTAGCACCAAGAAACATCCATGCATCCAAGAAACACTCACGTCAGTCGTCTCGCCATGAAGCTCAAGTAGTTTTGTGACATCAAACTTGGGTGCCTTGAGGATCTTGGCCTTGCGAATGTAGACGTTTTGTAATGGGTAGATATTGCGCGTATGCTTCTCGATCTCACGACCAATCGCCTCTGGAACAAACTTTTGCACTAGCTCTTTCAAATCACAGCTGGTCGCCTCCCGAGTCATAATCTCAAACATTTTCTTGCGGATCTCACGGATTTGACTTGTCTGAGCGTACGTTGTTTTACGCACTTGATTTGGACGACGCTTCGTAAAGGCGATGGCAAACAGTCGAAGAAGGTAACCATCCGTGGTCTTGACATCGACGTGTGCCTCAATCAGGGATTGCCATTTACGAACAAGAGAACGGAGCTTGTCCGAGGTAAAGTCCATGCCATGGAAGTTGGTGAGACAGTTCTTCCCTTGCACCTCGTCGACTCGTAGCTTTATTTTTCGGAAGGACTGCTCTTCGTCCTTGTTAAGATCCGCTAGAGAGACCTCGATGATACGACCCTTGAGTGAGTCATTGGCATTCCCTGCATGCGTACTTAGAAGGGCAAGGGAGACGAAAGCAAAGAGCGTTGCGCACTTAATCCCTGTGATCGATTGACGAGAGTCTTGCCAATGTTCTTGACCTCAAAGATAGAAGGTGCCTTGATGTCATACCAATCTGGAGAGGGCATGAGATGAGATTTTAATTCAACACAGAAAGACGTACCCTTGCGCGAGAAAGGGTCGACGACCTTTTTCTTGATGCCTTTCTTACCCTTGGAGAGACGCTTATTCTAAAGAGGGTGTGAGGCGACAAACAGCAGGGAACTACATGATCATACTTTTCCTACAGCCATGACAAGAAACGAAGCGAGCCGGGAGTTGGACTGGCTGTGATGTGTACCCGCTAAGCTGCTGTGTGTGGTGGTGGTGGCCCAGCGGTGGCTTGAACCTTGATTCATGTGCTACTACAGTCATTCCCACGCCACATCTCTGCAGATCGATGACATTGACTAGCTCACTGTTCGCGGCGGCGTGCAAAGCGTTCGTCCAACGCCGGGATGACTGGGCTTGGATAGAACATGCTGCGTCGCCGGGGTATGGCTACATGTATCGGACAATTCCACTCCAGAAGCGTCCAGCCACCAGCGATCCACCCGAAGATGTTGATGACCCTGCCGTAGCCATGCCTTTACCCGACTACCTCACGTGCCACCAGTCCATCGTGCTCTCTCCGACGTTCCAAGTCCCAACGTTTTACTTTACTGTGCATGACTCGAGTGCGTGAGACGTCCAGCAGCCGCGTTCTCGCTACATTGCTCTTTCAGCCGGTTCACCCCTCCGACCTTCGGAAATCATGCACACCTCCTTGCTTCGCAGGCACGCCCTCGATGGCATGGAGGCGACTGCGTTCTCGATAGGTGACCCGACCTCCAACTTCCCACTTCTCTCATTTGGCGAACACCCAATCCTTGGTTCATCATGCTGGTACTTGCACCCATGTGAGACGGGTCCTGCCGTGGAAGAGATGCAGGCTGCTCGGTCGGTCGCGAGCGCACAGGACTCGCCCCCACACGTACGTTGGTTGGACGCGTGGTTCATAGTGCTGAGTTGTGTGGTGGACCTTGGATAGTTTTGCCGCAGTGGTCGGATCAGGCATGCTATGTGGTACAGCCCATCGTCAACGTGTTATCGCACTTTCGCCGTGCGCGTTATCTGTTCGTCGGCAATGGCGCCACTGATTGTAAATATACGTACTTGCGAGGATGCTTTTCTCACAAAGGGCGACTCGGATGACGACGAGCACCGGATACCAGACAAGGCTTATGTCATCTTCCCCGTTCTCCTACAGACCCGGCCGTGGGAATCGGATGACTTGCCTTTTTGATCAGTCGCGGAGTGGGCCGATAATATTTTGTTTTACACCTTTATTAACGCCATTATGATCCTGACACCGCGTCTCACCCCGTTCTCCCGTTCTGCCTTCTTCTCCTCCTTATCTCGCACCATGGTACGTTCCCTTTACTTTGCTTAATCACGCCTCAGACACACTCCACCCTACCCAGTCCACCCACGAAGCCGTTATCGTCGCTGCGTCCAGAACACCGGTCGGATCGCTCAACGGATCGCTCAAGACCCTGACTGCACCACAGCTCGGCGCCATTGCCCTCAAGCATGCCTTCCAACAGTCGAAAGTCGACCCCGCAGAAGCAGAGGAAATCTACTTTGGCAATGTCGTTCAGGCGGGCGTCGGCCAGTCTCCTGCACGCCAAGTCGCTCTCAGCGCCGGGATGAAGCCCTCCTCGGATGCCACGACCATCAACAAGGTCTGCGCGAGCGGCCTCAAATCCATCATGCTCGCTGCCCAGAGCATCGAGTCTGGATACAAAAACGTCGTCGTCGCTGGCGGTATGGAGAGCATGAGTAACGCCCCGTGCGTGCCATCGTCGTCTATTTCCATCTTGCTCCTCATCTGGGCACTAATAGCTTCCTACTTCCCCGGACGAATCCCCTGTTCGGTAAGTTTGAAACAAAAGACTCCCTCGAAGTCGACGGTCTCTGGGACGTCTACAACAACTTTGCTATGGGAAATTGTGGCGAAGCATGTGCCGAAAAGTATAGAATATCCCGAGAGGAAATGGACACACGCGCTATAGAATCATACAGGCGCGCTGAGAGAGCCTGGAGAGATGGTGTCTTCGACAACGAGATCGCCCCCGTAACAATCAAAGGAAAGAAGGGTGATACCATAGTGAAGGAGGACGAAGAATACAAGAAAGTCGTCTATGAAAAGATTCCCTCACTCAAATCTGCGTTCAAGCCTGGCGGTTCGATAACGGCAGCCAACTCATCCAGCTTGAATGATGGTGCTTCGGCGCTGATTCTGATGTCTGCTGACAAGGCCAAGGAATTGGGCGTGAAACCTCTTGCAAAGGTTGTCTGTATGTCCGATCTAATTCATTGCCGACCCGTCGATCACTGACCCCTAGGAAAACAGCGTACGCCGATGCAGGCGTTGAGCCTATTGAATTTCCCGTAGCTCCTACTGTCGCTCTGCCCCAGGCCCTCAAGAGAGCCAACTTGACCTTGGATGACATTGCACGATTTGAAATTAACGAGGCTTTCGCAGTCGTCTTTTGCCTCGCGGAGAAGCTCCTTCAAATCGACCCCGCAAAGATCAATGTGAATGGGTAAGCAATCATCATGATTCGATTGCCATGGCCGCAGGCTGAGAGAGCTCATTAGTGGGGCTGTTGCGCTTGGTCATGCTATCGGGAACTCGGGGGCTCGGATCATCGTTTCGCTTGTACATGCACTGAAAACCGGTGAATACGGTGCAGCCGGTATTTGTAACGGAGTAAGTCGATGCGCTCTATCTTCGTCAGTCACTGAGGTCTCGTTCCCAGGGTGGTGCCGCATCTGCTCTCGTGATCCAGAAGCTGTGAGGGGGAACGTGCTTGGCATTGTACAACATCTGATGGATAATCACATTTTTCTCTCGTTAGAGCCTATCCAAACCCTCGACTATAATGTATACCACTTTGTATGAGGTATGTGAGGCAATGGCACCCCTCCAAACTCCCTCCGAGTTCCTCCCAGGCCCATGTTCTCACTCTAAAAACATTTACGCCCTTATCTTTCTATCGGATGACATCTGCGGCCAACCGTTATCGATTGCGGGCCCACTGACAATGCGCCGTGCGAGATCATAATCATGAGTACCTCGGCGGATAAGAGACGACCTGGGAGCCATCTTTGTTGGTCTGCCTGGGTTCCCAATGTCTTCCGAGCTTGGCGCGTTGAAGGACTGCAATGAGTCCGAGAAGATCTCTTCACTTTCTGATAAATTCAGAGAGAATATAATCGATTCGGGCTCTTCCAGTGCAACAGACGGAGATGAAGCATGGAAACTTGTTGGCGCTGAGGCGAAAGAACATTTCAGCGATGAGTTTAACAGAAAGCTTCGAAGGAAATTAGTACGTACATATGGCCCGCTTCAAGCGTTGATCGTGGAAGAACGGTGATTAACAAGGTGTGGACTGCAGGACCTGGTCATTCCAACGATATCTGCAGTAGTTTACTTCACTCAATTTCTGTGCGTCTTACCACACAATTTCTATGTCGTAAGCGCTCACTTCCTTACGTCTAGCGACAAGACTGCTCTGAACTACGCAAGGCGAGAAATGGTGTAAAATCCAACTAGCCTTGTATTAAGTTTTCACAGTATCATGGGCTTCCCTATCGTGGGTCAGGTAAGACGAGATGTTTGCGAGTGTCATACTCCTTGGCTCATCCTCCCTACAGAACTACAACCTGGTGTCCATGGCATTTTACCTCGGTAAAGTCGATTACCCTGTTTGAGCATCCGTCTGAAGGATGGTAGGCTTCCTGTTCTGGGAGTTTCCTACAATGTATATTGCACAGAAGATGAAACTGGCCAAGTACCTGGGTGAGGATCCCTTGCGTCGATCAAAAGTGGTCACTAAAAGTGCACAAGGCGCCAATATCATCCTCTGGGGTGTGCTACTTATGCTGCATGCATCTACGAATAATTTTGGTGCTTTCTTTACCCTACGTTTTCTTCTGGGTATGTTGGTTTACATTAACCACTTTTTTCTAATCGTCGGATGAACACCATCAGGCATGTGCGAATCCTGCGTGGCCCCCAGCCTGGTTTTGATCATCTCCATGTTCTACAAGAAGGATGAGCAGGTTCGTCAAGATTCCCAGTGGCCAATAGATGCACAACTCACAACATATTTAGGCTACTAGGATTTCGTGGTTTTATGTTATGGTCAGGGCGTCACACATTAAATCTACGACCACTCATTTGTATTCCCCCAGAATGGCCTCACATCGATCTTTGGAGGTTTCGTGGCTTATGTTAGTCGAGCGTAAGGCATTCAGGGACTTTGCTCACGACGACATTACGTGTAGGGTATTTCTTTCTACGACAGCAAAGTCATTCCGACATACAAGATTGTATACCTGCTGTTGGGCGGGTTAGCGATTGTTATCGGAATCATTGTTTTGATTGGCCTTCCTGATTCTCCCGTCCATGCTCGAATGTTGACCAAGGAGGAGCGAATTGCTGCATTGGAGCGTGTTCGTGATGATCAAGGAGGAACGGAAAACAAGACTATTAAGACAGATCAGATCAAGGAGGCTCTTACCGACATCAGGACCTGGTTGATGGTTTTGTCAACGTTGCTCAGTATGTGCGCTGTGACGATTTCCATTACACGGATGACATATTTTATAGCGAGCATTCCTAATGGTGCCCTGAGCAACTGTAAGATGGTTCATGATAACCGATCTCGACAGTGTGTTGATTTTGTTGCTTTATCAGTCAGCAACATTGTCATCAGAAGCTTCGGGTACACGTACGTCGCTAGAGAAGCAAGGAGTTGACTAAAGATATGAATTAATGAATATAGGTCAAAGCAAACGTTGATTCTTTCCACACCCTATGGCGCTTTCTTATCCGCGATGGTCCTTTTTTGCGGCTGGTACTCGGACAAGAAGGTACAACTTATACATGTTTTTTGGTGTAATCGTGGTCAATCACTCTGCTTAGCAC
>JBBPJS010000158.1:0-22433 GCA_038088835.1 Singerocomus rubriflavus
GAAGGGGCGTGATAAAGCCGTGGAACGCTCATGTCATCATATCAGACGGCAACACATATACACACACACACACACATACATGTTTAGCACCCCTCGGTTGATAATGGAGGCAGATACAAGGGTTCTCGACTTTCTGGTGTTAAAATGGGCGCAAACCCTATCAGCGTGCGTTCAGGTCTCTTTTCCTGTTTTTGACCCTAGTGATCCGACACGTACATCTTGAAACAACGGTGACCAAGTCCAACACCGGTAGTCACAGAGGGCATTGTTCTGTGTGTATGAGCCACGTTTTTGCACAGGAGGGCCTATCTCCATACAAACCACCATGACCCTCGATCCACATCACTCTCACTCACCCATTCACACTTCTTCATCTTCTCTTTTTTCTCTCTTCTGACTCTGCCTAGTATACCATATTAGCTCGAGCACAACCTCAATCCCGGAGACTTACGAACCACACCGGATGGAGCCGCCGTGTGTCAATCTAGATACCACAGCTTCCTCCTCCCTCACAAATTACGTCTACAGGTTCCCCCCAGTGCCGGACGACCGCCGGCCAGACTAATTTGGTGTACTTGGAGAATAAACCCAATGATTTCGAGCGACAAAAAAGGGCTGTTGGCTGTCTCTTCTGCATCGGGGACTAACCTCTATCGAGTTAGGTGTCTACCTCCCTCTCCCCCTAATGCTTGCAAGTGGGTTCAGTGCTGGGGTTCAGAAGAACGTTCATGTGAGACCATGTAGCCGGATGGAGTGAATGGGATCAAGATTAAAGGCCCGACATCCGTGTCGAGATAGTCATGATCACAATCCCAATCAATGTTGGTGTTATGAGCAAAAAAATCAAAAAGTTCATGCTGTAAGGGCTGTGTCTTGGACTCACCAAAAGTGAAACAACGCACCTTCCGCGATAGGAAATGAGCACGAGGCGCATCGTAGGAGCACCTATCGCACAGATACGAGTATACGTTTATCCTTTGACGCGTGTTAGCCGATGACATGGACTAAACTCGTTCCAGATCGAGGTTGGGTATGGACCACATACCAATGGTAGTACGCGTTGGTATGCAGACGGTTCGCTGAACAGAATAGAAATTCGTGATGTCGAATTGAAGGGGTCTTCAGTTCATGCCATGGTCCAGGACGGTGATTAGGAGTGCGGACTGGCTGACTAAAAAAACCCTGGCTCAGGGAGTTGTTCAGATTGGTCCATCTGAATATGGTGAAATCATGGGGGACAGGAAGGGGGAAATGTGCCATCCATAGAGATTACCTCGACAGGTACCACTCCATGGATCCAAACATTTTCTTGGCGCTGCCCGGGATGGTATCCGAGGCTTTAAAGTCCATTGCTGCATGTGCAAATTGGTGGCAGACAATCGCAAATGGTCGTCGATCAGCGTTGCGAATTATGTCGAGGTCGGGACAGGTGGTGTCAGTGCATCGACGAGCCAAAGTAGTGTTGAATGGGTGACATGACTGATACTCGTGCAAAACAATAAGCTTGAAGAGGGCGACCACATGATACAGACGGCCCGGTTGGCGTCCATGTGATCACCTCCAGCTAATCTCGGTCAAACGTGGTGGTGAATCACACCAACCCCATGTCCGAAATCTGTCTTGCTTCGTAACTTTGAGCTCCTCGGAACCCCATGTCTACGTCCTCGAACGGCCTGGTCTGTTTTACCAACTGCCTGCTTCCTCAGGAGGACGGCAGTCTGGTGGAGAAGGACCTGTGGATCGACGAGCGCCGTGGAGTCATCCTGGACGCTCAGGTGCGTTGAGACTGCATGGGACTGCGAATTCGCACCCTGAACGAGTAGCATGTAGAAAACGTTCTTCCTCCGGAGAGAGCGACCAGACAAGACGGTCGATCTGGGTGGGAACATCCTAAGGTGAATAGCCAACCGACGAGCGGCGGAGTCACCCTTGTCTGTCGCTTCCAAACCACTCACTCGCAGAGCAGCCCAGGGTACATTGACATTCAAATCAATGGTGCATTTGGCTTCGACTTTTCTGTCTACGAGGGCAACGACCAGGCATACCGCGATGGCCTCAAGCTGGTTGCGGAACGGATCATCGAGACGGGCGTCACAGCCCTCGTCCCGACCATCATCGTACGTGGTCCTAATCCAGGTCAGGTCGTCCTCTGAGAACGCCATCCCTTGTAGACGCAGGAAAAGTCACTCTACCCAAAGCTACTCCATCTCTTGCGGCCCTGGTCTCCTCCCGCTGCTGCGCACTTGCTCGGTTGGCATGCCGAAGGCCCTTTCTTGCATATTGCAAAGCGTGGCGCACATGCTCCCCCATTGATTGCATCTGCACCGAATGGATTTAGCTCCTTCGAGTCCACCTATGGCCCGGAGAGTCTGATAGACACAGAGGACTGGCTCATGGCTGGCGACGGGATCCAGGACATCGTCGGCGTCCGTATGATCACAGCTGCGCCCGAGGTCGAAGGCGTGATGGCAGCTATCTCCGCGGCGAGCAAAAGAGGCATCTGTTTCAACATTGGTCACAGGTTAGCCCAAGCTCTCCAGACCAGCAAACCGTGTGTGCTAATGACAGGTGCAAGCATCTGTACGACGGACGTGGCAACTGCCGCGGTCCGAAATGGCGCACGGTGCATCACCCATTTGTTCAATGCGATGCCTCAGCTCCACCACCGCGATCCCTCGATCATCGGTATGCTCGGCGCCTCGCCGTACACCTCCGCCGGTCCACCCTCCGACTTTGCCCCGTTGCCCAGTTCCCCGACCAAGTCTAGTCAAAAGACACCGTATGCGTCCGAGGCATTCGATGAAATCCAGACGCCACCCGGGACACCGGCCAGACGCTACATCAAGCAGTCGTCTACGACCACCCTTGGACCATCTCCATTCGAGAGACCATACTACGAGATCATCGTGGATGGCATTCACTCTCACCCAAACTCTGTCAGGGTATGCACAGCACAGTTGTCCCATATCCCCATATACTCATGCGACCATTTTTCTTCAAGCTCGCATATTCTGCCTACCCAGAAGGGTGTATCCTGATTACAGATGGTGACACACCATTTCCGTTTGGTTACCAGAGAGTGACGGCTGAATCACGTGTACACAGCAATGAAGATACTCGATCCCCGCTTGAAGGATGGTATTCACGAATGGCGTGACGGCCGTCGCTTTGTCAAAGAGGGTGACAAGCTCTACCTAGAAGGCACCACGACGCTCGCGGGAAGGTCTGTACTCTGCTTGAGTTGAACCCTTGCTAGTTTTTGGCTCACTAATGTCTTTTTTCCAACTCGCAGCGTGGTCACCCTGGACAAGTGCGTCCGCAACTTTGCACAATTCACGGGCTGTTCGCTCGGCGAGGCGATCAAGTGTGCAACCTTGAACCCGGCAAAGTAAGCGCTGACATCGTGCTCTTTACGGTCTCTGTGATCGCCTAACAACCTTGCCCCCTTTCCTCATAGATGTCTCGGGATTGAGAGCAAGAAGGGCTCTCTCCGGGCCGGTGCCGATGCTGACTTGGTCGTTCTCGACCGCCAGGGCACGGTTCTTAGCACGTGGGTCAAGGGAAAGAAGGTGTGGGAGAGGAACTGAGATATCTCGTGGATAAATACCCCTGGCAACTTGAAGAACTTTACAAGTCTATTTGAGAATAGAACGACATGCATGTTCAGGTGGTTGGTTGAATACGTGCTATTATATTAAAGGGACTAGGCAAGAAACGGGATGGATACCTTGGATATGTTTTGTATGCACATGTTCAAGGAAAGTTATGGCTATCACGATGTACAATACCCTAGGGGCATGGAAATAGACAGGATTGTGGAAGGCGTCTTGGGGAGACGGAATAAAGGTTGAGACTGTCGCTACGAGTCGCTTGGGTTGCGCCACAACACATCAGCTTTGGCACGTCTAACACTTCGACTCAACTACAGTCAACTAAGCACTGGCCTCGCCGCACGGCATGCTAACTAAAATCAAGGTCTAGGATGCACCCGGACCAGATAACAAGAGAAACTATGCGCCCTTGTTCGTCTCGAGCCCGCCCACTCATGCTCTCACGATTCGCTCTATCATGTTCAGCGCGGCCAATACTAAGCCATCATTGAAGCGCGGCGCTGTGACCTGTAGGTTGATTGGTGCGTCGACGTATGCACTGGGTTCATCTACAAACCGCAGGTCAGACAATGGACGGGGCGCATGCATTATGCATTAGACGAGCACGGAAAACACACATAACTCGCGATTGAACGCGTCCTCCGGGCCCAGCGGCATAAAGTTGGCTTCAACTAGGTCGAGGGCAGGGTCAGCAACAAGTCCCGTCGGGAAGACGACGCCGGGCCAGTCAAGCAAGTTCCATATCATGGTGTATCTGGTGACGACCTCCATGTCAGACCCTCCCTTTCGGGCGTGGTTTGATCTCACCATGTGGGGACAAAAGGCGTGCTTACCCCCAGTACTTGGCCGTATCGTGTCGACTCGCGACACCAGGATATGCGGCGGACAATAAAACGTCGACGTTCTGTGCGCGCCAGTACTGCAGGTACGCATGGCGGAAGGAGTCGCGCCTGAAATGCAGCTGTCCGTGTCACTCGTCAAAGGACTGCTGACGCCATTCCGAAAGGATTATGATCACACCTCCCAGGCCTGTGTTGCGTTCAGGTTTTTTGCCCATAATGGATTGGTGGTCCATTTGGTCAGAGGAAGCATGTCTTCCCCACCATCCTCGAGGCATCGACGAACCGTCTCCCCACCGTCGTCAAAGAAAAGCGAGCGCTGTATGCCGCTCACACGTGAGTTTGGATGGGAAACCGTGTCTCCGATCAACGTACGATGATGTCATAGCCCTCTCTATGCTGATAAGGAGTGTATTCCGCGACCTCCACATCCATCGACGCTTCTAGTTTCGTTTTTGCCAGATTCAAAGCTCGCAGGACCGGAGGATGGGGTAGCACCAAGCCGTCATGGATCATAATCCCAACGCGGAGCTTCTTCTGACTGATGTCGGGGACTTTGAGGGTGATTGGAAGGATGCTTGGATCCTCTAGCCAGGGCTGCTTGCTCTGCACAGCTTTGATCAGCATCTCCATATCTCGCGCTGACCTGCACATCGGGCCGTGGACGACAATTGCCGCGTCGTTGCCGTTCATACTGCAAACAAGGTGGAATGCATAGCTTATCTAGAGCGTGCATTTGACTTACTACCAGATGACAGCGCCAGAAGGGAATGTGTAACCTGTTGGGCGCATCCCATACAGGCCGGTGAATGCACAAGGACAACGGATAGAGCCTCCGGCATCACTGTCCTTGGAATGAGTATGGATGGCGAAATGTGCAGCTTGGGCACTTACCTTCCCATGCCCATACAAGACCCCTTGAGTGCCAGGAGGGCGGACTCTCCGCCAGAAGAACCACCGGGGGATAGATCTAGGTTGTATGGGTTGAGCTGGGATAAAAGTCACTTTGCGGTACCATCTCGCACCACATCGCGCAACCTACTGTACGACCATAGAAGGACTGGCTCTCCAAGTGCATCACCGTCTGGGGTAGGTTGGTCTTCACATAGAAAACTAAACACAAGCGATTGAACCATAATACAGGAAGCGTCCCTTCAACAATGTAAAAATCTCACCTGCACCAAGCTCGCGCAAAATATACGTGAGGTGGCAATCTTCCGGTGAGCGCTGAAGGGTCGATAAAAGACCAGCTGATCCCCAGCGGCCTTTGACAGGAATGTTGTCCTGATCGTGACGTGATTCATTGGGGTGTCAATGGGGGACGAGGCCCGACAGGAGACGCGCACCTTAATAGAGATCGGCAACCCGTGCAAGGGACCAACCGTCTTTCCATATGTCTTGAAGTATAAATCGAGTTCTTTGGCTCGCTGGATGGCCTCGTCAAGGAAGAAATCGGTCAAACAAACAGTGAGCTGATGCGCAATGGCAGCACGCTTCCCAAACGCAGTCACAACATCGACGGCGGTAAGCTGTCCTGACGCAATGTGTGCCAGAACGTCTGTTGCGTCAAGGTCGGTGATTGCGAGCTCCTCTTTGGTGAGGATACCGCAGGTCTCGGGAATGGAAGTGACGTTGAGCGGTGGGTTCTCGAGGAGCGAGGAAGGCAAACGGCATTCAGCAGGGATCTGCTTTTCCAAGCGTGATAACTGGGCAGATACGAGTTGTTCAAAGGAGGCATTGCCTTTGGCGCCCTGCGTCCTTGAGGAGATCGACATGGGGAAAATGGATCAGATATACAAGCTGTGGGGGACGATGTGATAGAGGACATTTATACCGCTCACTCTCCACTAAGAATAATCTTGGAGAGAAAGATACGCCTTGCTAGCGACTATACCTCGGATCATGAGAACATATTCAGTGTCCGATGCCGAGATACGACAGGCGGAAAGAGTCGGTATTGATATCTGTGAGAGCAGCTATCGCGGGTCAAGACTAACTACGAGTCAGTACGAGTAGGTAAGAGTACAGTAGAATGATCTCACCTCGGTCGTGCGCGGATTGCGACGGACTGGGGTGATCAAGTACTACGATCAATTCTATATACGAAAGGAAAACAATAACGAAGTACATATGGGAATATACGGATCATATCCAGTGTTCGACAGCGTAGTAATTATGTGACGATCTGTATCGGTCGACGGAGTAAGCGGGAATGGAGAGAAAAAGGTGCGCGACAGTTCGTGTCAGAGAACGTCCCTACGCATTACCTAAGATCGCGGATGCGCTTGCCAAATTCCAACAATATCGACAATATACTATGAACTAAACATACCATAGCACTTTTTCTGTAGACTGTTACTGAATCAGGCATGAAACGTAGCCATCGGAACAGCTATAGAAAAGGATCTACTTGTCGGGGAGGACCGCCAGCTTGTATCGCACATGGGAAAGGAGGAGTTTATGTGAACGGGTATTAATCATATCCATGAACATGTGCGTCTACTAAGGTTATCTTGCCCTCCATGTCGAATTTTGTATGTACCTTGGCGCCCAAGATTTTTTGCATAAACACATCGACTCAGGCCAAACCTGAAATAATTGTATAACCACCACCAAGTCGGATGAATTGGTAAGCATCATCTAGAGTTATCAACATCACCTCAGGAGTACATCATGTACGTAGACCAATCAGCGATCACATTCATCAGACAACATCATTCAAACCAAGGAAATACTCAACGTTCCTTTCTTCAATCGATCGCTGCCTGTATTACGATTTGACAATTCGCTCAATCACATTCAGTGCAGCTAACACCAAGCCATCATTGAAGCGTGGCGCAACGACCTGCAAGTTAATTGGCGCATCGATGTACGCCTTGGGTTCATCTGTGAATGACTTCGGTCATACCCGAGTATTGCGAGCACAAACGTGTAACAACGTACACAATTTGCGATTATACGAGTCTTCTGGGCCCATTGAGCTAAAGTTAGAACCAATGAGATCAACAGCTGGGTCAACGACAAGTCCCGTCGGGAAGACAGCGCCAGGCCAATCGAGCAGGTTCCACATTGCGGTATACCTAGAACAATCGTGAAACATACATTGCGACGCATCCAAACCTATGTGGGACAAGGCTTACCCCCAGTACCTTGCAGTATCATGCCGACATGCAACGCCAGGGTATGCAGGTGACAATAGCACATCAATATTTTGTGCCAGCCAGTTGTGTAGATAGGCATGGCGGAAGGCGTCACGTTTGTGGTGCAACTACGCTCCAATCGTGAGTCTGATGGTGCCCTCGTAGAAACCAAAAAATGGTGTTACCTCCCAGGCCTGGGTTGCGCTGAGGACCTTTGTATGCGGTGGACTCGTCACCCACTCAGACAGCGGCAGGATGTCTTCTCCGCCGTCTTTGAGGCATCGACGCACCGTCTCTCCTCCGTCGTCAAAGTAGAGCGTACGCTGATCATGTTCATGAGTAAAGGTGGATCGGAAGCTGTATCTTGGGTCGACATACGATGATGCTGTAGCCCTCCTTGTGCTGGTATGGAACGTATTCCACCACCTCCACCTCCTTCGATGCCCCCAATTTGGCTTTCGCTAGATTCAGAGCTCGCAGAACAGGAGGATGGGGTAACACCACTCCGTCATGAGTCATAATCCCAACGCGGAGCTTCTTCTGACTGATGTCGGGTACCACAAGCGGGAGCGGAATGAGGCTTGGATCTTTGAGCCACGGTTGCTTGCTATGCACGGCTTTGATGAGCATCTCCAAATCCCGACCTGACTTGCACATCGGGCCAGCAGAAGCGATTGTCCCATCATTGCCTATTTGGCTGCAATAGACATTAGAGAACACAGTTCATCAGGGTAATAGTTTTACTTACTACCAGAGGACAGCACCGAAGGGAAATGTATTGGATGTCGGACGAATACCGTACAGGCCAGTGAATGCAGAAGGGCAACGAATAGAGCCTCCACCATCGCTGTTTACGACATGAAACCGGATGGTGAGATGTGTGGTTCGGGGACACTTGCCTTCCCATGCCCATACAGGATCCTTTTAGTGCCAGTAGTGCGGACTCACCACCAGATGAACCACCAGGAGATAAATCTAGGTTGTACGGATTGAGCTAAAATCCAGTTATCACGCCATATCTTGTACCCCATCATGCAACCTACAGTACGACCATAGAAGGACTTGGTCTCTAACTGCATGAGAGTCTGGGGTTGATTGGTCTTTACATAGAAAACTAACATAACCAGTGAATTGTGATACATACGCCCCGTGGATTTGAAATCTCACCGGCACCAAGCTCGCGCAGAAGGTTCGTAAGATAGCAATCTTCAGACGACAATTCAAGGTTCGACAGAAAACCTCCTGAACCCCACCGGCCTTTCAAAGGCATATGATCCTGCACACTATTTAATATCAAAGAGGAACAATGCAAAACGAGAGACACACACCTTGATAGAGATCGGCAACCCGTGCAAGGGACCAACCGTCTTTCCATATGTCTTGAAGTATAAATCGAGTTCTTTGGCTCGCTGGATGGCCTCATCAAGGAAGAAATCGGTAAGACATGCAGTGAGCTGGTGCGCAATGACAGCACGCTTCCCAAACGCGGTCACCACTTCGACGGCGGTGAGTTGGCCCGACGAAATATGTACTAGAACGTCTGTTGCATCAAGGTCAGTGATCGCGAGCTCTTCTTTGTTGAGGATACCGCAGGTCTCGGGGATGGAAGTGACATTGAGTGGTGGATTCTCGAGGAGCGAACCCGGCAAACGGAATTTGGCGGGAATCTGGTCCTCTAAACGTGACAACTGTGCAGAAACCAGTTGTTTAAAATAGGCGTTGCCTGTGGAGCCCTGTGTCCTAGAGGAGATTGACATAGGGAGAATCGATCGGATATACGAAACGTGATGGCATGATGCGAAGAAGGGCTTTTGTACTAATTCTTTCCCCCTAATCTCCCAGCCCCTAATAATAGTCGCTATGAGAACTCGAGGATATCTTCTAGGCTTATCACGACTTATGTCAGTTGTGTAAGGTAGTTTTTCTACCTCTACCATACCGATCAGTCTAATAGTGATGTCAAACTTGAGATCGACCAAGGAAATATGTTAACGCAAATACTCATTTTGTCCACCGTCGATTCAGGTAGGTTAAACAATAAGTTCTATCCTTGGGGTGGTCTATTTGGAGTTTGTTAGCACTGTCAGGCTTGGTGATCTCGATCTTGCCGCCGTGTGAACGAAACGTCATGTTTGTCATGGGAACTTCGTCAGCTGCATGGAAGCGTGGGGACGCGATTATCAACAAGAGGCATCGGTTCGAGACTAACACGGCAAGGAGAAATACATGTCGATAAGCATTGCGCGCAGCAGCTGGGGAACGTACTTGTGTGACATCGAAGATCTCAAGTGCATCTTGAACAGAGATCGGGATAATCTGCGGATTTCAAGTAGCGCGGTACTCAGTCCTGAGTACTTACTGAGTCGTGGGCTCAGATCTGAAACTGCTGCGTTCCTGGGTTGAAATGGGCGGTGACGATTTTTCATCTACTCTGTAGCCAAAATCGCGTTGACCAGTCCACCCAGACGCTGTGTATCCACCAGATTTCCGTGAGAGAACCAAGCAGAAGTTGGATAAGTGTGCTGGTCAACTGAAGCGAATTTCTCTTTGGTCAACTTTTATCGGCACGATGTGCGTCGTTGAGGATAGCGTCGATGGTGGGGTATGACATTAGGTAGTTTGACCCCGAGCGGGCAGAGCAAGCCCATCTGTATCCGCACGACACGAGAATCTCCTTCAATTTTTGGGTCCCTCCTATACGTTTACCTCCGCTCATACTTAGGGTCATCCACCTCCGCTTGTCCTTTTCTCACTGAATTCAGTGTGACACCTTTTTTTTCGTGTCTATTGTCCTGTGGGGAGCTGAGCCCCTTTCCGGACAGTACATTGTATCGTGAACTTAACTAGCGTCAGTGTGTCATCGTTCAACCGCTTCAAAGGAGGCTAGGGGTAGAGTGGGGTTTTGGCCGCGTTGCGGGCCGTGTGCGCAAGGGGTGTGGGGGAAACGATAGTGTAGGGTTTGTCCGTTTTCGTATTGGGTGGTCCTGTCGTCGACTATTCTATCCCTCTACTGCTGTTTCTACTGGTCCTCTCTAGTCCGTGTCTTTTGGTGGGGTGAGGTTTCCGTGGGAGGCGGTGAATCTTCCCGCTTCATGTAGGAACGTTAGTGTGTGCTTTGTTGGAGATCAGCCCGTCGATTAGGCTCTTCATTAGTACAACTTTCATACATTAACTACATTTCCTTATTTGGATGAACGTCGACCGCTCGTCGCATCACCGAACGCTCTTTCCCTCCAGTCTTGTACTCTCGACTGGAGGTAAGCTATATATTACATTGTCTACACATGCATTACTTACTCTACCTAGTATTCATTCCTTTACCTCTAGGTAGATATTCTCCTAGTCTTGTACTCTCGACTGGAGTATTCATTCCTTTACCTCTAGTGTCGTTGGCACACCAATCTCCAACATGCTTTATACACTTTGAGTTGTTTAGCATGTGTTTGATCATGCGAGTGCGGTTGCGGGTGGATCTGTGGAGGCGTGAGCGAGCAGCTTCGTGACGGGGGCAATGAAGGAGGAAATGGGTCACTGTTTCTTTGTCCTCGCAATTGTCGCAGCGTGGGTAGTGTGACACCTATTTTTGTTGGAGAATAGTACATGCCGTGTAATCTCCACCCATCTCGACACTATACTGAGTGTTTCCTTTTGTCAGTGAGCATCGTCGACAATCGGACAACGCCGAAGAAGCACAAAAAATTCCATCTATGGTTTTCATTGAGAAGTAATCCCAACGTATGCTTTAGCTTCGTCTGGAATAGCTCGGTCACACTCGGTGTGCTGCGGGTCCAAATATGTGACAACGTACAGAGGTCGCGATTATACGAATCTTCTGTACCCATTGAGCTAAAGTTAGAACCATCGAGATCAATAGCCAGGTCGACGACGATTCCCGTCGGGAAGACAGCACCAGGCCAATGGAGTAAATTTCATATGACAGTGTGCCCGGAATGATCGTGAAACTTGCATCCAGTCGTATCCCAACCCATATGGCATATGACTCATCACCAGTACCTCGCGGTATCATGTTGACACGCAACGCCAGGGTATGCAGGTAACTACAGCACATCGATGTCTTGTGACATCCAGTACTGCAGATAGGCGTGACGGAAGGAATCACGTTTGTAGTGCAACTATATAGCACTTGTCAGTTGATGGTGTCTCTAGAAAAATGAAAGATGTTCCTTCCCATACCTGGGTCGCACTGAGATTCCATGTATGAGGTGGACTGATTACCCATTCGGTTTGGGGCAGAATGTCCTCTCCCCCGTCTCTGAGACGCTGACGGACCGTCTCCCTACCGTCGTCACATAAAAGCGTGCGCTGACAATACACATGTATTAATAGATTCAACAAGCCGTAGAATGGACCAACATACGATGATGTTTTAACCATCTTGGTGTCAGTAGGGAGCATATTCCATGACCTCCACCTCATGCGATGCTTCCAGCTTCGCTTTCATGACACTCAAAGCTCGCAAAACCGGAGGATGAGGCAGCACCACGCCGTCATGAATCATAATCCCAACGCGGAGCTTCTTCTGACTAATGTCGAGTACTATAAGCGGAATTGAAAGCAGGCTTGGATCTTTGAGTCATGCTTGCTTGCTGTGCACAGTTTCGATCAGCATCTCTATATCTCGAACTGAGTTGCACATCGAGCCAGCGGAAATGAGTACCCCATCATTTCCCTTCTAGCTGCAAAGATGATATGTTAGAGAATATAGCTCACCAGAGTGTAGTTTTTGCTTACCACTACAGGACAGCGCCTGAAGGGAATGTGTTGGACTCGGGCGAACATCATACAGGCCAGTGAATGCACCAGGAACACGAATAGAGTCTCCGCATTCACTGATTGTGAAATATAACCAAGTACTGAGATGTGTGATTCAAGCACTTGCCTTGTCATTCTCATGCAAAATCCCTTCATTGCTAGTAGCGAGGACTCTCCACCAGAAGAACTGCCCGCCGATAGACCAAGATTGTACAGATTGAGCTGATTTATCATGCTATATTGTTTTATGCTGTGCCATACAACTCAGAGTACGACCGTAGAAAGATTTGGTCTCAAGCTGCATCAGCGATTGAGGCTGATTTGTCATTACATAGAAAACTAACGCAAACCGTCATACATGAGTTCAGACTGCTAAAAATTGGAATCTCACCAGCACCAAGCTCGCGCAAAATAGGAATGAAGTAGCAATCTTCAGGTGACAATTCGAGATTCGATAGAAAACTTCCTAAGCCCCATCTTCCTTTCACAGGAAAATGGTCCTAGATTCAATTAAGTATCAATGAGGATCACAGTTGCACGAGGGATGCGCACCTTGACAGAAATCAGCAACTCACGCAGAGAACAAACTGTCTCTCCAAACGTCTTGAAGTATGAATCGAGTTCCTTGGCTCACTGGATGGCCTCATCAAGGAAGAAATCGGTCAAACAAGCAGTGAACTGGTGTGTAATAGCAGCATGCTTCCAAACGCAGTTACAACATCGATAGCGGTAAGCTGTCCTGATTCAATGTGTGCCAGAACGTCTGTTGCGTCAAGGTCGGTGAATGCAAGTTCCTCTTTGATGAGAACTCCACAAGTTTCGGGGATAGAGGTGACATTGAGTGGTGGGTCTGCGAGAATCAGATCTAGTAGATGACATTCGGGTGTGATCTGGTCCTCTAAGCGGGACGACTGAGCAGATACCAGATATGTAAGGTAGACACTGCCTGTGGAGCCTTGTGTCCTTCAGATAATTGACATGGGGAGGATTGACTCGATACGGAATCCATGGAAGGCAGCCTGATGGACTTTATACCACTCACTCTCTACCAATCACGACTTATAGAAGACAGCCATGCCTCTCAGGCCATGGATGATACGCTGTCGCAGAACTTCTTATGAACCCTTCTTCAGCCGATCTAGAGACCAGGGACGAAGTCCCCCATGATTGCAAAAAAGGTTGATCACCGAGGAGTGTAACACAGCGCATGTGCGTCGAAGAATGTGATAGGAGCAGAATCCATGATTTCGATTCCGCAATGAAGTGTATCATTCAAGTGTGACGATCAGAATCGGGTGAAGGACACCGTCGCATGCTGCAGCATGGCATTTTGGCGGGCCGCTAAACGTTCAGAAGTCATATCTGCAGGATAGGAGAGTACCAATGACCAACCAGAAGGCTGATGAGCATGTCAAATTGCCGAAGCCACTCACAAGTCGTGTCTTTGATAGGTGGCATTAGTAATATAGCAATCGTAGCGGCGCTGGAGGCGCCAGTCCCCTGACTCCGCTTGAGATTATATAAGTCTTTTTTTCTCACGTGTTGGATCCCTTGGTACATTTCCATTTAATTTTCGTCGGAGTCGGGGATGGGGCTCTTAATTTTCAGCATGTGCTGTGTTAATTGCAATAAAATATTAGCGATGCTTGCCCGAAGCACATATTGAAACCTACAACATTTCGAGAGTGAAAGCTACTGTCTGGATAGGAGCTCATACTCCATAATTGCTTATGTAGGTCTATTACTTTCCCACGGTGTAAGCCCCTTGGTACTTCGCCACAATTTTGCGTCCGCCATAACCCGTCGGAGTCGGGAATCTTTTTCAACACGAGACTCACCATTGGTATTAGGTCGTAGATGGGTCATACTTGAACAGGGGCTAGGAGCTTCCTTTTCATTCTCAGAGGCCCCTTTTTATTCCTTTTTTTTTTCCGAACTAAAGTCAGTGGACTAGCTTGCGTATTTTTCCCACGTGCTGACTGGATACAACTTTTCGCCTGTGAAGAACCCGCCTGTCGGAGTTCTCAAGTAACTCCTAGTGTCATGCGATTCGAAAAGACAATTGTTGAGCTTAAGTGTCTCCACGGACGCAATCCTTTACATTACAGCGGTTTACAAAACTTTGCAACAAAAGCCTGTAAAGACCCCAAATGCTGTTGTGGGAAGCAGCCTGACAAGCGAGTTGAGGCCAACGAAATTTGCCTCCGTGTGACTATTTCACTAATTGCAGGCAAGCCTAGCATGCTAGCGAGTTGAAGCCAATGACCGTTGCCTCCGTGTGAACATTTTTTGGGGTCCTTGCGCGGCTGCAAACACAAACTTTTGTAAACCCCTATAACCTATTATCTTCCTCTCCCATCTTGATGGTACATCCCCACTGACTCACCGCGGATCCAGTCGGAAAGTATGCAGTACAATCAAGGTTTATGAGTCTTACACCGCAGATATCCAAACCCTATACACAATCAACATCATTTAATCCTCTCCATTTTTAATGCCTGCTTTACGATTTAAGAATTCGCTCGATCACATTCAATGCAGCCAGCACCAAGCCGTCATTGAAACGCGGCGCAACAAGCTGCAGATCAATCGGCCCATCGACGTATGCTTTGGGTTCATCTGTGTATGGCTTGGTTACACCTGGTACGTTACCAGCGTAAAAACGTAGCAACGCACATAGCTCGTGATTGTATGAATCTTCTGGAGCCAACGAGCTAAAATTTGAGTCAGTGAGGTCAATGGCTGGGTCAACAACGAGTCCCGTAGGGAAGACAACGCTGGGCCAGTCAAGCAGACTCCATATCGCGGTATACCTAGAAATTCGCATCTAGACATATCCTAATCCATGTAGGACATGACTCACCCCCAGTACCTGGCAGTATCGTGACGACACGCAACGCCAGGGTATGCGGGAGACAATAGCACATCAATGTCTTGCGCCAACCAGTACTGTAGATAGGCATGACGTAAGGAATCGCGCTTGTAGTGCAGCTATCATCACCCATGAGTCTGGTAATGTATTTATGGATAAATATGGTGTTACCTCCCAGGTCTAGGTCGTACCGGGCTTCTCTGTATGAGGTGGACCAATTTTCCATTCGGTCAGAGGCAGGATGTCCTCTCCCCCGTTTTTGAGGCATTGACGGACTATGTTCCCGCCGTCGCCGAACAAGAGTGTACGCTGACAAATGCATGTGTGAATCTTCACGAAAAGTCGTATCATACATTAACATACCATTATGTCATAACCCTCTTGATGCCGGTAAGGAGCATATTCCATGACCTCCACCTCGTTCAATGCTTCTAGTTTCGCTTTCACTACATTCAAGGCTCGTAGAATAGGAGGATGAGGCAGCACCACGCCATCATGGGTCATAACCCCAATGCAGAGCTTCTTCTGACTAATGTCGGGTACCACAAGTGGAATCGGGAGCAAGCTTGGATCTTTGAGCCATGGTTGCTTGCTGTGGACGGCTTTGACGAACATCTCCATATCCCGAGCTGACCTGCACATCGGACCAGTAGATATGAG
Source organism: Singerocomus rubriflavus (assembly GCA_038088835.1). Lineage (NCBI taxonomy): Eukaryota > Fungi > Basidiomycota > Agaricomycetes > Boletales > Boletaceae > Singerocomus > Singerocomus rubriflavus. Next base: position 15,896 of record JBBPJS010000158.1, read on the forward strand.
CACCCCGTCATTTCCTTTCTGGCTGTAGAGACATTGAAGGACATGGTATATAAGAGTGTAGCCACCACTTACTACCAGAGGGTAGCGCCAACAGGAAACGTGTTGAGAGTCGGACGGATGTCGTACAGACCAGTAAATGCACAAGGGACACGAATAGATTCTCCGCCGTCACTAGTTGCAAAGTGAGACTGCGTAATGAGATGAGTGATTTAAGCACTTGCCCTGCCACGCCCATGCAAGATCATTTCATTGCCAGTAGCGTAGACTCTCCACCAGAAGAACCGCCCGGAGATAGGTCGAGATTGTACGGATTGAGCTGAAATCATTTATCATGCTATATCGTTTTATGCTGTATCACGCAACTTACAGTACGACCGTAGAAAGACTTGGTCCCTAGCTGTATTACTGATTGAGGCTGGTTGGTTTTTACATAGAAAACTAACACAAATCGTCAAACATGTATCAGAAGCGATGAAAATTTTGCAGTCTCACCAGCACCAAGCTCACGCAAAATAGAATTGAGGTAACAATCTTCGGGTGATACCTCAGGGTTCGATAGGAAACCCCCCGAACCTCATCTATCTTTCACAGGAAAATGATCAATGATAATCGCGACCCCATAGAAGACGCGCACCTTGAGAGAGATTGGCAATCCGTGCAGGGGATCAACCGTCTTTCCATATGGGTTCAAGTAGGCATCGAGCTCCTTGGCTCGCTGGATGGCCTCATCAAGGAAGAAGTCGGTCAAACAAGCAGTGAGCTGGTGCGCAATGGCAGCACGTTTCCCAAACGCAGTCACGACATCGACGGCGGTAAGCTGCCCTGACGCAATGTGTGCCAGAACATCTGTTGCGTCAAGGTCAGTGATTGCGAGTTCCTCCTTGGTGAGAATTCCGCAAGTTTCGGGGACAGAGGTGACATTGAGTGGTGGGTTCGAGAGGAACGAATCTGACAAACGGTATTCGACTGGGATCTGGTCCTCTAAGCGTGATAACTAAGCAGATACAAGCTGCTTAAAGTGATTGTCGCCCGTAGAGCCTTGTGTTCTAGAGGAAATTGACACGGGGTGAACTGATTTGATGTGCAAACTGTGGGATGCGATATGGTGGCCTTTATATCACTCTTTCTGCGCCACTAACGGCCCCCAAGAGAAGATGGTTGTACTTCTCAGACCATGGGGACTGGTCATGCCATCGCAGAACGCCACATGAACCTTTCTTCAGCTGATCTGGGACCAGGGATGTAATCCCCCGTGACCGTAGGATGGTCCGATCACCAAGGTCAAGGCTGTTACCTCGGTTTGACCTGAGAAGTACGAGTTCAACTTGGTATGCAGCATTGCGCCGAATGATTACATCCGTCACATGTCCATCGAAGAACGCATTGTGAGCAGATACATTTCTAATCCCAATTCCGCAGATAATCAATAGCCATGTCGATTGGCTAATATTCCTGGACAAGGCTCCTGGGAAGGAACATCTCTTGAAAGTATCACTGCGAGTTCAGCTTGGTATTTGGAGGGACTGCTGTAGCACGTACGAGTGTATATAACCGTCCAGAAGCTGTGTCTGAATCCCTGTTTCCTGTAGCCATTGTAGGTGCTACTCTCAGTGCGTATGTCGCTAGTAAGGGCAAACCACACAAAAAAAGTTCTCCTGTCACAGTGGCATAGTCTAATTGCATCTATCCACGATATCTAAAGATGGATTAAATGAAATAGGAGATAAGCCATACATGTATACACTCCACGTTATGAGTCGTGGTTGATGGACGTCGTGAAGCCTTTGCCAAATAATAGACAACAACAGATTTCAATGTTTTGTGTCGTTTGACAGTTGCCGGTAGATCATGAGCACAACCTCCCTCCCTCTGGTTGCTCCGCTGTACCCGGCAGGGAAGGAACCCCTTCCTCCTGGTATCACAGAGGAAGACCGCGCTCAACTCCTGCAAGCCAAGAAATACCAGGCATGGATGGCCTCCGGTATGGAGTCATGCATCACCAAGACGGTCATCGCTGGTATTGGTGGTAAGTCTACGTACCATTTCGCATTTGTCACAACCGTGTACATGAACCATGTCCTTCACCCTTATTTCGTAGGTCTTGGCATCGGCGCCTTCTTCTCTCTCATGTCGACGTCCTTCGCGTACGAGGACCCGTATTTACGCGCGCAATCACAGGCAGGGATGAGCAACACTCAGAAGGCGCGCGAAATTTTCAAGGACATGGGTAGGGGGATGTGGAGAAGCGGTAAAGGATTTGGGAAAGTTGGGGCACTGTTTGCAGGCATAGAATGTGTTATCGAAGGGGCAAGTTGTCTGCGTTATCGTCTCGAATGAACGTTGAAACTCTTGTTTCTAGTATCGAGCAAAAAATGACATGGTCAATCCAGTGGCCGCCGGCTTCGTGGCGGGTGGAATCCTCGCGCGACATTCCGGTCCCAAGGCTGTCCTTGGAGGTGGATTAGCATTTGCAGCGTTTTCAGCAGCAATAGATCTGTTCCTCCGTCGAGAACCTGCAGAGTGAGCACCATAACACCAGCCATAGAAAGTATTTCTAATGATACTTCAGTGACGACTAGTGCTATATATTAGCGGCGTTGCGTAACTTATTCGCCCAGTGTAGGACCTGCAATACACCTAGAGCATCGCACTTACACCGTTTATACCGTATTGTATCTATCTTAATGCAATTTATGACATGAATCCAGCTCCAGCGAGGTATTGAAGTGCAAGCAGTACGTACTCCGTGTTGTGGTACAATTTCGCAGAGGCGTTCGCCGACGCTTGTCTTAGGCCTCGCACCATATAGGGTATTATCTCTGTAACTTGGGCATCGGATTGTTGCTTGAATGAAAGGGGCCAACTTTAGACATTAGTACAAAACATACCTCCAACCATTTCAATAGCATGAATTATCTGCAGTGTCAGCATCAGACTTTGATTTGGAAAACTTGGTGTTTTCACTCCGGTGGTACATACAATCCAAGGCCGTTCAGAATGGGAGTACACCCCAGTCCGTCAGGATCAGAAACACGGATGCCTTCCAACAGCCAACGACAAACAATATCGTACAATGCGAATTCCAAAACTGCCGGGTCATCGCAGACAACTTACTTGCCAAAACTCGTCACGCAGGCGCTCCATTCACGCTCCAGTTCACGCCCTCCGGCCCACAAACTCCCTCCAGCTCTTCACCTCGCTCGGCACGTTCCCCTCCTTGTAGCCTAACAACCCCTGCCCATTCTCGCCCATCTTCCGCTTGAGCGCCTCCACCCACAACTTGGCACTCTTGGCATTGTTCAACAACGGCAACCCAAAATCGACAGCATTCCGACGGGCAACGTAGTCCTCATCTTCCCGTCCCTTACCGCGTCCCTTGGCCAGGTTAATCACGGACTGAATCTCGTACTCGTCAAAGACCTCGCGTAGACGACGTTTGTCCGACGTAGGGAAGAAGATACGTCTGCATGTAACATGGGGGATGGCAGACAAGACGGCTTCCATCACGTGCGAGGTGACGTAGAGCTTGAAACCGAGGGAGTGTAGTGTTTTGGCGATAGAGGGAAGCTCGGGCGTATCGGGAGAACCACCAATGAGGACGCCGGACCGCGGGCGGGGAGGCTTGAAGCCGGTAGTAGAAAGCAGTGAAGCCCAGTATGCTTCGTACACGTCGGAACCAAAGGAAGCAACTTCACCAGTGCTTGCCATTTCTGAGTGCCACATGTTAGCCAAGAAAACACGCAAGGAGCGGTGGAATGACTACATACCAACACCAAGGAAAGGATCGGCACCGCCCAGTCGAGTCCAAGAAAACTGGGCGACTTTGATGCTGGTGTAGCCTCGCTTCTCCTTCATCAAATCAACAGGCTCGGGGACGTTGACACCAGTGATCGCAGCCGCCGCCGTCTCAATGAAATTATGTCCCAGTACCTTGGAGACAAAGGGGAACGAACGGGAAGCACGTAGGTTGCACTCGATGACCTTGAGCTCGTCTTCCTCACCAGCCTTGGTGGCGGGTTTCTTGATTACTTGCATGTTGAAAGGTCCGGTAATCTCGAATGTTTGTGCAACACGCGATGCAATGTCTTTCAATCTGTCGAGGTCGCGGTCGCCCAATGTGTAGGGAGGAAGCACGAGTGTAGCATCCCCGGAATGGACACCGGCATTCTCAACATGTTCACTGATAGCGTGTACAAGAAGCTGGCCCTTGTAAGCAACGGCATCGACGTCAATCTCCTGGGCATTAGAAATGAATTTGGTGATGACGACAGGATGCAGTGGAGAAACCGAAGCTGCAGCAGTGAGCGTATGCGAGAGTGCGGATTCTTCATGCACAATGTTCATTGCGGCTCCCGAGAGAACGTACGAAGGTCGCACGAGGACTGGGTAGCTGGATGCGTCCTGTCAATATTCTGCTGACGATGGCGCTGGTTGCAGTACTAACCTAACACGATTCGCAAATTCCTTTGCAGCTTCCAAGGATGTGACTTCGGTCCACTCAGGTTGGTCGACACCGATGGAATCGAGAACGCTCGAGAATTTGTGGCGATCTTCCGCTTTGTCGATCTGCGAGGGATCCGTGCCTAGGACGTTGACACCGCTGTCCTTGAGTCGAAGCGCAATATTTTGCGGGAGCTGACCTATTGGGATGAGCCGTTTCATTGGCGTTGCGCCAATAGAACAAGATATAACTGACCTCCGACACTAACGATAACACCTTTCGCACCCTCCAACTCGTAGATATCCATCACGCGCTCCCAACCCAACTCTTCAAAGTACAGCCTATCTGCCTCGTCAAAGTCTGTGCTGACGGTCTCGGGGTTGTAGTTGATCATGATTGTACTTCCGCCGACACTCTTCCCATCCTCGTTCGTGGCATCACCCATTTCTCGCAGCTTGCGCGCACAAGTGACAGCGCACCAGTCAAATTCGACACTGCTACCGATACGGTAGACACCACTTCCGAGTACCATGGTACCATGGTCATCGAAAGTGACGTCATGTGCAGAAGCGTTATACGTCGTGTAGAGATAGTTGGTATGCGCAGGATACTCAGCCGCCAATGTGTCGATCCGCTTCACGAAAGGTATGATGGGAGGGTCCTGTGATTTACGGAACTTGCGTACTTCAGCTTCCGTGGCGTTCAGCAACGATGAGATCTGGGAGTCAGAGAATCCCTGTCGCTTCGCGGTTAACATGAGCAAGGGGGACACAGCCGAGAGGTCGCTGAGAGAAGAAAGGGCCCAAGACGTATTAACGATGTTTTCGATCTTGTGCAGGAACCACTGGAAGGAAAGCAATCATTAACACGGGGAGTAGACGGGAATACGTATAACCTACCTTGTCGATCTTCGTCAAGTCGTGGATCTCTTGCACATTGTACTTGTTATTGTACATCGCGTACGCGACTGCGAAAAGTCGCATGTCCGTAGGGCGCCGAAGCGCTTGCTCCAACTCGCCTGGTTCCTCCAATTTTTTTAACCCACCGACCACTTCGAACCCCCGCCACCTGGGGTCAACCATGCGGATGGCTTTTTGCAAGCTCTCTTCAAATGTCCTGCCAATAGCCATAACTTCACCGACACTCTTCATAGCGCTACCAACTTCACGATTGACTTCGTTACTGAATTTGGCGAGATCCCACTTGGGAATCTTGGTCACGATGTAGTCGAGAGACGGTTCGAAGCATGCAGTGGTCGTTTTCGTGACAGCGTTGGGCAACTCGGGAAGGGTATGTCCCAAGGCAATCTTGGCGGCCGTATAGGCAAGGGGATATCCTGTTGCTTTAGACGCCAAAGCGGATGAACGACTCAGTCTGACACGATACGTGAGCATTTGCTAAATGTCAGTATACCTACACGCACCGTGCATTGACTTCGATCACGCAATATTCTCTTGACTCAGGGTTGAGGGCATACTGGATATTACACTCCCCAACGACACCAAGATGCCGAATCACCTTGATTGCGGCGCTCCGCAGCATGTGGTACTCGTCGTCATTTAGAGTTTGACTGGGTGCGACAACGATTGAGTCACCCGTGTGGGTTCCGAGGGGATCAAAGTTTTCCATATTGCAACAGATGATGGTATTGTCGGCACCATCACGAACGACCTCATACTCGAGTTCTTTCCAGCCTTTCATACTGCGTTCGATGAGGACCTGAGGAGAAAGCGAAAGGGACTTGGCAGCAAGATCCCGCAACTCAACAGGGTTGTTTGCAAAACCAGAACCTAGACCACCCAGAGTATAGGCGGCACGAAGAATGACTGGGTAACCAATTTGTTCTGCAGCTTCAAGGGCTGCATCGACGCTAGAGACAGCAGTTGACTGTGCAACTGGTATATCGATTTCTGACGAGCGATCACGTCAGAACATAGACACAATCAGAGCAAAAGCACCGCGAACCTTTGAGAGCTTGGACGAAGAGGTCGCGATCTTCAGAAACCTCGAGTGTCTTGATGGGTGTTCCAAGGACCCTGACACCAAGGCGGTCGAGGACACCCATCTTATCAAGGGCAACGCCAACGTTCAAAGCGC
>JBBPJS010000159.1:0-22401 GCA_038088835.1 Singerocomus rubriflavus
CCATGTAGATTGACCGTCCGGCGTTGGCAAGGTTGGTAGTTATTTTTCCCAAGGGGTCAATTCCTAGCCATCTACTTGCCATCCATCCTTTATTTACGACCTGAAGTGTGTCAGGCCCACAAGATGTTGGCAGCAACGGTCAGCATTGCTACAGGAAATCAGTAGATGGGGTTAGCCGTGCACCCAGCGGGAATTCCTGAATCGATTAGAGCGATGTCCCTATGCTCACCACGTCGCACTGGTTCACCCCTCTATTCCCATGCCATTGTCGTGCCAACGCCGTTCGAGGGCTACTGAAGCATAGATACCCTTGGCAGGGACGTGTACCATGTCCACATTGGGTAGGAAAGACGCGGCAATTGGGGCGGGGGGATGGTCTTGTGTTCTCCACGTCATGCGGTCAGAATGGTTCGATGTGGTCCCAAGGACCCCTGCCCGTGGTTCGTAGGAGTATTCCCCAAACGAATTTCAAACAAGCCCAAACACGACCAGGGTGAGCACGAAGCGTGGTGCCATACACATAAAAGAACACACTACACAAAAGTAACCAATAAACAATCAAAAAGGCTACTCAATAATTTTGGTCCATGCCCAACTGGCTCACAACACTGTCCAACGGAATGCCTGTCCGATATCCAGCCTTGTTCACTGACCCTCAGGCTTCTTGCTCTTGGTCGTAGTCGCTGTGAGGCTCTTGTGGATAAACGGCAGAACACCACCTCCTGCGATCGTAGCGCGTACAAGGATATCGAGCTCTTCGTCGCCGCGAATCGCCAATTGCAAGTGCCGTGGTGTTATGCGCTTCACACGCAAGTCTTTTGATGCGTTGCCTAGACACCAGAACGATATCGGTACCCCGGGTGGCACGACAAGCATGTCCAACGTACCCGCTAACTCTAGCACTTCGGCAGTGAGGTATTCTAGAATCGCACTCGTATATACCGCAGCTTTCGCACCGATCCGCACGTTATGTTGCGTGCGCTGTTTCAGGTAACGATGAATACGACCAACAGGGAACTAGAGCACGTGAGCATTAGTGCACAGCCGAGGAGAAAAGGGGGTGTCGGGAACGGGAGTAAAAGTGAGGCTTACCTGCAAGCCGGCCTTTTGGCTCCGAGTTTGTATCGTGCGGGGCGTTGTCGTGCCGGTCCCTGCGGCACCACCCTGGTCGGGTGCACCCGTCTTTGATTTTCCGCCTGTCGCTTTGGGGGGCATCGTTGAAGGGATGGTGATCGTAAGAAGTCAAGGCGCATCCTGCTTTAGGGTCGGCGATTCGGTGTTGTTGATTGCGACGCGTGTCATCACGTGGACCCCGCGTTTATCTATGCGCTTCGGATGTCGTAGCCGACGAGCGGCTAAGTCTTCAGGCTGTCTATCCAGATGCAGAGGGAACGTAGCAGAATTGTGCACCCCCCTTTTTAATCGTATGCAAATGGGAGGTCAAGGAATATACGCTGCGGCCTGAAAGACACCCTCTCCGACCAACTTGTGCTACAGTCGACTTTGTTATACCTCTCGGCAAACTTCTGACACACGAACCACTAAAATTAATTACACCTCGACATGGCTGGACGAATTGTAGTGTGATCTCTAAAGTAATCTATGTTCCCTATAAGACATACATCATTGAGCCGACAGGTTTTCTCCCAGTCCCATTTGAAAGGCTCGGCTAAGGTATGGGTTATAACAGAGTCGGCTGTACATATGACATTTGCCAGCTCCCAGTGAAACTGGTTCTCTTTCGACTGGATATGACCAGGAGTGAGATATTCAAATTTCAATTTCATATGTGTTATACAAAATTGTTACACGAGATGTCAATTAAACGCAACACGTATCGATAGCGACAACAGTACCAGTGACTCGCGCCTTATCACCTCGACTGCATCGCATCATTTTCATCGCACGGCACTGAGCATCACGTCGTCTTAGGGAAGTATGTGACAAGATATGTGTTCACAAAATCCCTCTGCTGGCACCTGATTACATCCGGTCACACCAGGAGAGAAGCTATTTTACAGAACAGAACCCCCCCCCCCCAAAAAAAAAAAACCAATGCTCACGAGAAGGTGACTTATGAATCTCTCTCCGGAGAGAGTTTCCAGAGAAAGGGTAGGTCGGCAAATCGTAGGAGTATGCTGCATTCGGTGGTCGACTTTGGAGGCGGCAGGATACATGAGGTATGTAGTGTAATTCTGCGAAAATAAACTGATTATTCTTGTCCCTTGATGCATGTGGAATGCCTGGTGAGACAACGGAAGAAGGCGGTAAGGCGGTACCAATAGGCCCTGGAGCAACGACAAAGGCTTGTAGCTATGTTCCTGTCCAGACGTCATGGCGTCTGCAAAACGCATTTGTGACGTTACACTTCTGAATACTTTTCGGAGAGTAGCGAGACTTACGCGAGGGTTAGCAGAGGCTCTGATTGGGCGAGAGCCCCGTGACATGACATTTTCCCTGAAATTTCCATTTCGTCAAAGTCGCACTCAAAGCTGTTCGAAGCTCGGCTACGTTCGTTGATCGAATGGGTGATAGGCACAAGGGACTGCGACCAACAGCTCACGTCACCCTTGAGCACTGCAAAGCCCAGTGCTTCAGATGATTGCCCTTGTACATGCTTATTCAGTACAAAACGTATCGTAGACCAGCAGGGGTTGCAGTCTGCACAGCGGCAACTGCAACAGCGGAGAGCCGACCCAAGCCTGAAGGGCTGCGAGGGTGTGAAAATGGGCCAAGATCACTGATCCTTGGCACGCCCTGCCCTGGAGGGTGTGCAGGGAAAGTCATGCATGGAACAGGACGCTAATGGGTTGCATGTGGGACTCTTTACTTACTTAAAGTACCGAGGCGTTCAGAACGCTAGAGTCCTCCAACAAGTTTGTTCTGATCGGCATCTCACTCTTAGATTCGAACTCCGCTATTCCTCTTATGGTGCACCACGGTGGTAGATGTACCTTCATCGTCATTTCTGGCATCTGTTGTCTGTAACAACTGAACTGGCCAAATCCCCGATTGGAAACGTTCGGAGCGGCCTTGATGTCCCTTTGTGATCTTCGTACTTGTAAGTGCTATCAGGATATTCTGTCGTCGAGCTACAGCACAGAAAATTTGCAAGGTGTGCTTGATGTCGATTTGGCCGTCAGTGGTGATCATGTACATGCACATTATCCCCTGCCATATAGTGGAATTGATATTATCACTCGGAGCCAGATTAGGGATTCCGTCTAGGCAGAGGGGACCCCGTGGTGGAGGTAAGTGACTCGGGGACTGTATACTCGCCCTCGGGGTGACGAGAGTCTCCACTTAATTCCGCCGGTGGTCAGACCCTGCATCGGGCAAGAGTTAGGTATCAAGCATCCTGAGCGCAGGGGCCTACAACTAGTAGACAAGAATTCAAAATGAAATTGGATTAGATGTACTTTTAGGATTGAGATCGCCGTTTATACATATGATTTTAACTGGTCTTCTAGTGCCGACAGCACATCATATGGGTGAGTTTCGGTGGTTCTTTGGATCTGACTCGTCACTTGACTAGGAAGCATTTATAAACTTGTGCTGAAACATTTCATTTTCTGCAGGCCCATTTTGGCATTGAAACAATGAGATTCCCTGGTGGTTGGGCAGTGCAAGTGTGGTGTTTGTAGTCATCACTTTACGATCAGTCCGGAAGACACCCGCGAATGATGCGGGCTGACTTTCCACTCGTGTAAAGTATTTACCCCTTCTTTACTGAATGTTCTTAGAGCGCACACAGGTAACGGCCCTTCTCGGTTGTGGCGTTCTCCTGTCGGCGATTGTATGCTTCAGAGGTTTACAGTGACTGTTACTCTCTATTCGCGTTATCTTTTCGTCTGTTTCATTGCACATTTCTGGGCTATGTCGGTGCGCTATAGCTCACGTGACCTTTTGTCAAATGTTCTTGCAACCCATCCTGACAAAAATCATGATACAAGGAACGCTGAGGTCGAGGCTCGAAAGGTGAACAGTATTATCGACGAACAACTTCGACAAGAGCGTAGAGCCTTGAAGAATACGAAGAAACCTGTCAAAATTCTTCTCCTAGGTCAGAGTGAAAGTGGTATGCAGCGTGTCCAGCCTGATCTCCCACTTGACCACCCTGAATATCTAAATTATCAGGCAAGTCAGCCACACTAAAGAGTCAGCGCTCCACCGTCCATCCAACGCTTCGGTGCGCTGACTCCATCTCCCCGTCAGATTTCTAACTACAACATGCTCCTCAAGAGTGGGCAGAGACCAAGGCCGCTTGGTGCACAGTTATTTACTTGAATCTAGTCCGTAACATCAATAATGTCGTCAACGTGTTGTCGCGCGAGACGGCGACAGATCTCTTGCTTATGAAGGACACGCGTCCGACGGATCCCGATTCGGGACTAGGAACCTTCATCTCCTATCCGAACTTATCACTTTACTGAGAAACACCGCTCGTTCAAGCTCCCCCTCGCCCCTCTACGCAGAGTTTAGACCGACTTGGAGAAGATACTTGGGCAAGGATGTCACGAAATCTATTCCTGCATCCCCTCTGCGCTGGCTGAGCAATGAGAATTTCCGGGAATGGCCGGAAATCCGTGTTGGAGAAGCTGCGGCTAACGCAGAGAGGTGGTTCTGGCGCTGAGCTCGCTCTGGGATGACGAGAGAACTCTGAATTTACCGACGTGCTAGTTTGCTGCAAGGAGGATATGAAGAACCTTTGCGGCGACACCGTGGTCCAGCAAATTCTGACGGTCTAAGAAATTCACATCGAGGATTCTGTCGGCTTGTGAGTGTTGGATGATATCGCTTCTTTGGACTACAAGCCAAGTGACAATGATGTTGTTCGTGCCCGACTTCGGACTGTTGGCGTTCAGGAGCACAAGTTCGTTGTGGGTGATGGTTGGTTGAATATATCCACTGCCCATGATGCCTCTTACAAAGATACATGATTGTGTTGCTTTAGGCCGTCAACCAAGGGAATGGATGTCGCCCATGATGATGTTCCTCACCAAGATACTTGGTTTTGCTGCCTTGGGCAGTCAAGCAAGGGAATAGAAAATGTATGACCTTGGTGGTACAAGATCATCTGTACGTGCTTCATTGTACGATTCTCAGCATTCGTCGAACACTGCATTTCAGCGAAGCATTTGGGTGTCCTATTTTTGATGATGTCAATGCGATCATATTTCTGTCTCCCGTACCTTGTTTCAACGAGAAGCTACCAAAGGATGCGAGAGCCAACCGGCTGAAGGATAGCTATCGGCTCTGGCATCTCGTCTGCTCTTCCAAGCTTGCAAAAACCCAAGTTATTCTTTTTCTCAATAAATGCGACCTATTAGACGAAAAGCTCAAGCGAGGGACTGAGATGAAGGATTTTCAAATCAGCCTTGCCGGAGAGACGGCCGTTCTGTGCTCATTTCACAACGGTAATCGTGAGTCTGTCCCACCGACTGCGGCGTGTTCCTGTTCCTTGAGGAAACTGTACATCTCGCTTGTTTACTTGGGTCTGACCCCCCTGACTGTTTGTCCCAGGATACCAAAGCTGGAAGTGGGTAGGTGCCTTTTGCAGCTTTTCCGGGTGGATGTTATTAATGTCGCCTAGTGCAGGTAAACATCCTCAGGACAAATCTAAGGGATGTAGATCTATTATGAAGCATTATATGCGAGTATGTGTAACTTGTGACATATATCCCTGGATTGCTTATCCTCGGCACAGATCATACCGTCGTTGGGACAGATGACACCATCCTCTTTACATCCCCAGGCAGTTCACCTTTTTTTTGGTGTGTCTATAGTAGTAGCAAATATAAAACGCCGTCTCAAGTATCTGTATGCGATCAGGGGTTGGTCCTAACTAGCTCTCGGGTAGGGACCTGGGCTAAGGATGGTCCCCCCTGTATCCTCTGCTCGGATGCAGATGTGTTGAGAGCAGATGCCAGGGGAGCTGTGCAAACCTGGGTCCACGTATTCAAGTCTCCGCACATGACATCCAGACTATTGTCGTGCCAGTGAACATGGTAATCGTTGGTGACGTTGATCTCGAATCGGTGCTCTTCGTGCCAAGGAAAAGTTGGCTGCATTCAGTTGGAAGGCAGCTTCGGCTATGGGTGATCAGGGTTGGTTCTCGACTAACGATGTTTCCCCCACCTGGCACTGCTGCGTTGATGAAACAGGCCCTCTAAGATTCTCATGAGGGCGTCGTGCTGTGTTGAAACTAGTGATGGGACGGGGATAACCGCTGACTGTGGGCTCACGTTTCCAAGACCACACGACATGTGACATTCGGACTTTTCTCGGAAAGTAGAAAACACACAGGCAGTGTTATCGCTACACTTTTCTTCTCTTCCTCCTCGCCACCCGTCTCTTTGCGCGTTGTTACATTTTTATACTTACTGCCTCGACAGCCACGTCCACACGCTTCACGTCGTCGTGAATGCGCGCCCTTGCCATGTACAGCAGAGTGATCTCTGCTGTGCTTTGCAGGCGTGTGCACACATTATTTCGGACTCACTCAGCCATGGCAGCTATAGGCTTCACATGTCCTTTTGTCGGTCTCTCCGCGCTGGAAGCAGGCCGCTCCCCAGACCCTAGATATCCCTGCCTCGGGAGTTCGATATCGCATGATTGCCGCCACCGCCACAGAGAAACTGCTCCTTCGATCGATGTAAAGGGTGATATGCCCGATAACGTGGAGCAAGTTCATGACGTCGAGGCTCTTCCCTGCAGGGGCAGCAGCCGTGGCTTCCAAAGGGTATGTGCGTCTGGCCGACTTGTTGATTTACCAAGCAGCTCCTTTCTGCTCCGATACATAAGACGGATGCCAGACGGGTCGGCATGGAGACCTTATCTTGCAGCGTTCGGGTGGTTCAGTCGTACGACGGGCTTGTCCTCGGGTGCCAGTGTGATACGAACGGAACGTCGACATCTTAACATTGCAGAGGGGCAAAAGGGAAGGTGGATGGGTAAAGTTGGAAGTGGACTTGCCCGGAGACCTGTGTACCTGTGGTGAGTTGGAGGCAGGGCTGTGGGAGTCCGTTCAGCGTGGAGGAATAGCAAAATCAGCGCAACGTGCCTATAGCGAAATCAACTCACAGGCACTGCGCTAAGGAAAGGAGATAAGACAGATATAAGCTCACACCATCATTTGTCTGAGCCAGCTCGCGCGACTACCATGGAGAAGTCTATTGGTGACTCCAGTTCACGCAAGTCGGCAGATCGTCAGGGTGGCCATGGAATACAGATAGGGTGCCTCTTTTTTTTTATTCTACTCGCCCCGCTCGTCTCATTCACCTCTCGACCCACAGATACCGCACTCTCTCCATCCGTGTAGACGAAAAAATCGGAGATAGACCGACCAAGTCCACTGACCCCGCAGATGCCATTGCCGCCATCGACGTCCATCTCATCTCCACAGACGAAGTCTACCTTCGCTACTCGTGCAGTCCCGCCGTCGGTCTCGAGTCTGCCGCTGTCCAACGCAAACTCAAGGATGGCAAGAACATCATTAGCCCTCCCCCGACCCAGTACTGGCTCAAGGCCCTCAACTACATCTTTGGTGGTTTCAACTTTCTCATGTGGATTGCCTTCATCGTCACTATTGTACGTTCCCTCCCTCTCGCGTCAGCCACTCACCCCGCCCACAACGAACCCCCATGTAGCTCTCGTATAAGCCCTTGGGGGAACCCGACCCACAAATCTTTAATCTCGGCGTCGCCGTTCTCCTCGTCAGTGCCACTTTTTTTTTTTTTCTCCTTCAAGACGTTCAACGTCATGCTCTTCATAGATGCTGGTCATCATCGTTTCCGCCACCTTTTACGCCTTAGTAGACTGGAATGCAAACCGCATCATGAAGTCCATCAAGTCGCTCATTGCCGAAGAGGCTGCAGTCATACGTGACGGTAGTCAACAACTCGTTTCTGCAAATGACATTGTCGTCGGAGACATTGTCGTCCTCTCTACCGGTGATCGTGTCCCTGCCGATCTCAGAATTGTTCAAATGTCGAGCGATTTACGCTTCGACCGCTCTCTCCTTACCGGCGAAAGGTTGGTTTGGCTCGTCTTCTCCAGAGTGGCAAGAGGATTGATTCCTATGCTAGTGACATGATTCCAGGATCCCTCGATTCCACCTCCGAGAACGCGCTCGAGACACGCAACCTGGCACTCAACTCGACCTTTGTCATCCAGGGTAACTGCCACGGTATCGTATTCGCTACTGGTGATCGTACTGTCATGGGACGGCTGGTACGCATGTCTGGCGAGACAAAGTTCAAATTGACGACCATCCAAAAAGAAATTTGGTACTTTACCAAAGTCATCTCTACCGTCGCTCTTTCGCTCTTTTGTCTCTCCCTCCTTTTGTATGGTGTTTGGCTTCGGACGAGCTACCCGGGTTTCCTCACCATCAGCATGGCCATTACCAATTCTATCGGGTGTCTGACAGCATTCGTACCCCAAGTGAGTTTTTTTCGTCGGGGAGGGGAGCATATCAACATACTCAGTTCCACATACTTAGGGTCTCCCTGTCTGCGTCGCTCTCTCCTTGACTGTCATTGCACGTCGCATGGCCAAGCGAAGCGTGCTCGTGAAGAACCTGGCCACCATCGAGACACTCGGCTGTATTTCCGTATTGTGTTCTGACAAGACGGGCACCCTAACGGCGGGAAAGATGGTAAGCCATTCTGGCGTTCCTGTGTAGTTGGTATGCCAACTCTTCTCATCTAGGCTGTCTCGTCCGTCGCATTCCTCGACGTTTCCATGAAAGCCGACGAGATCGAAGGACAGGTGGCGGAGGCAGCCGATCCTCGGACTTATGCCGGCCTCGATGCCATGCACAAGATCAGCAGGCTCTGTAACGGTGCCAAGTTCGATGCCGCCACCGCCAGCCGCCCCATGGTGGAACGTGTCATCAAAGGAGATCCCACCGACACGGCACTGCTACGTTTCTCCGAGGGGCTGTGCGTTCCCAGTCTCGGTATCAACACAGCCTCGCTTTTGGACAACTCGAGACGTCTGTTCGAAATCCCGTTCAACTCCAAGAACAAGTGGATGCTTTCGGTCATCCAGCTCAACGACGTCGTCGATGGGGATGTCAGCGAGAAGAACAGCAGGACGTGGATGTTCGCCAAGGGTGCTCCCGATATCTTGTTCCGCTCCTGCACCACCGTTATGAAATCGGACGGCTCTGTTGTGCCGTTTGATAACATTGCCAAGCAACAGTTTGACGTGCAGCAGAGCGCATGGTCGAGTGAAGGCCAGCGTGTCCTTGCGTTGTAAGCTTCTTATTGCTCATGGCGGCCTGTTTGCTCAGGGACAGTATAGATGTCGCAAGCCGCTCGAGGACTTCAAGGGACACCTACCACCGAGTGACCTAGAGGAGGTCATGTACACGGAATTGCAGAATCTGACGTTGGTGGGGCTGGTCGGCATCCGGGATCCGCCTCGGCCCGATGTTCCTGCAGCCATTGATGTCATTAGGAATGCCGGTGTCAGGGTGTTCATGGTCACGGGTGACTTTAAATTGACTGCCGTGGCAATTGCCTGTCAGGTAGGCCCCCGCAGTTGCATGTGCCCGTTTGCGTTCCTGCTGACGTGGTGTCCTATTAGGTTGGTATCGTCACACAGGAACACATCGAGACCATCGACGACGTTCGTGCAGTGGCCTATTCATATCCGGAAGATATCAAGCCATCGTTGATCAAGCCCACTGAGAATGATCCTGTTCGCGCCCTTGTCTTGACAGGAGAAGATGTCGCCACCCTCACTCCCAATGATTGGAATGTGATTGTCGGATCTTACACCGAAATTGTCTTTGCCCGCACGACGCCTGACCAGAAGATGTCAATCGTGGAAAACATCAAAGCACGTGGGGATAATACCGTTGCAGTCACGGGCGATGGTGTCAATGATGCACCGGCACTCAAGGCATCTGATATTGGTGTCGCCATGGGAAGCGGAAGTGACGTCGCAAAGGAGGCTGGTGGGTCTTGTTCGGATTTCTCCGTCGTCATTGTCCGTTGATCCGAGTCACCGCGTCGGTCAGCCGCACTCATCCTGCTCAATAATGACTTTGCATCCATTCCCGTGGCCATCGAAATGGGCCGTTTGGTGTTCGACAACCTGAAGAAAGTGACGCTCTATCTGATGCCAGTACGTCATTCTTGGAATCCCGGCCTGAAACGTAATAACTGTACCTTGTCACAAGGTTGGTTCATACACGGAATTCATGGCAGTGCTTACCAATGTCCTGATGGGAATGCAAATTCCACTGAGTTCGTACTTGCAAGTTTGCTTCTCGATTACGAACGATGTCGTGATGTCGATTTCCTTGATGTATGAGAAGGCCGAGGCAGACCTCATGCTGCGGAGACCGAGGAACGCGAGGACGGACCGTCTGACAGATTGGCGCCTGTTCTTCCAAATTTACTTGGTCGGTCATTGCGTACGTTTCAAGAAGATGAGCTTACCGTCGACTAGTTCTTGGGGCTCATGGCTTGGCCCTGTTGTATGGCCATGTGGTTCGTGTATATGCACCAGAACGGCCTCGGTTTCTACGACGTCATCTTGACTTATAACAAGTGGGGAAACAATTGGCAAGGTAAAACAGGGGATGAGCTCAACGACCTCGTCAGCGTCGGACAGTGCATCTAGTGAGTGATGATGTGTTTCTCTTTGGATGATTGGATCCCTGACCCGGAACAGCTACGTGACGATGGTGTTCATTCAATATGGCAACCTTCTCGCTATCCGTAACAGGAGGGTCTCTATTTTGCAGTCGAACCCACTCTGGGGACCGAGGCAGAACCTGGTTGTGCCCATCGGGATGGTTGGCACGGCACTGATCGCGGTCGTCAATCTTTATGGGCCTGGACTTCGGAGTGTCTTTGGTACTGCACCGATCCCGGGCATGTTCTGGGGCCCGCCTTTCGGTTTTGCACTTGGAGTGTTGATCGTAGACGAACTACGTAAGCTAGTCGTCAGGACGTATCCCAAGGTAAGTCACGACTGCGTACGTGCCATGATGCCGTCTGATCGCGTTGGATTAGTCGATCATTGCCAAGATAGCGTGGTAGGACTTGGTGGCTATTGCGAGACGAGAAACAGCATGTAGTCAGTGTTATAATCTTGGCATCTGCACTACATGTTTGGACTTTGGAGAACTTGAAATGATAATTATGTGTTGCGTACCTTGTTCCGTGCGACCGACGCGCCGAGGAAAGACCGCCGATTCAGGGTTGATTCGACAAGGTTACCGTTGATATGAGGGGAGGCATGAAGCTCTACATGTCACGACATCATTTGCATGGTTTCTGGGGCTCCGCTGTCGACATGGAGAAGAGCGCTCCACACAGCGCCCGAGGGGTAGAGAATTTGTAGTACCTCCGGGCAGTGTCTTTTTATACAGTGTCGCCCTGTTGTTCGTGCGGATTGAGGGTGAACGGCGGCCTTTTCGCCAATGGAACGTCCGGCGTGGTGTCCGGAACTAAAGGACGGGAGTTCACCTGAGAAGAACGAGCTGGGTCGCGTCGTACACGGTACAACGGGTCAGTTACACGGGCTCGATAGGCACATCAAAGATGTGCCATTTCGAGTAGCGAATACCACGCAAGCTGGAAAGGCCGGCCGGGCCGGCGTCAAGCAAAACGGGTGTGTTGACGGGTGTGCCGAAGAGGAGGTGGGTCTGCAAAGTCAAGAGGCGGCCACACGCTGGCTCGTTCTTGTCTTCCAGGACATCGCAGAGGGTGTAGGATCTTGGGAGAACGGTATGTCGGCAATTCGGTAGGGAGCGTGAGCGACGGTGTAACCAAATAGTTCAACAACGGACACACGGAGGGACAACGGACACATGGAGAGACGTCTAAATTTATGGAAGCGGTGTTAGTCCTTTTCATTGTGTGGATCTCGTGTCATGCTCACCGACAGGGCTTAAATAGCGAAAACAACGCTGCTCACGCCCCAGCAGATAAAACAAAACTCTTCTGTGCCCTACCCAAACGCCTAGCAACACTTGCGATGGAGTTTGAGAAGACCAACTCCAAGGTGTCTTCCTCCGGGAGGGACAAGGCGCCCGGTTATGGCATTCAGATCGGGTAAGAACCAACGCCTCCTCCTCTCGCTCCTCCGTGCTCACCGTGGCCTTCTAGTTATCGGACGCTGTCCATCCACGTCGAGCAAAAGCACCCGCCGACAAAGGAAAAGGTCAGCACAGACCCTGCAGATGCCATTGCCAGCATCGACGTCCACCTCATCACCCCCGAAGAAGTCTACACCCGCTTCTCCACTCACCCCGCTCACGGCCTCGATGATGCCGCCGTCGAACGCAAGAGAAAGGAGGGCAAGAACATCATCAGCCCTCCCCCGACACAGTACTGGAAGAAGGCGCTCAATTACATCTTTGGTGGCTTCAACTTTTTGATGTGGATCGCGTTCATTTTGACCCTGGTACGCGAATCGCAGTCCCAAACATCTCGTCGCTCATGTATCAACTCCCCAGTTGTCATATAAGCCACTCGGAAGTCCACCCGAGGTCTTCGTACTCGGCGTCGCAATCTTATTAGTGGGTGCCACACGCAATATTCATTTCGCTGTCTTTTCATTTTTGCCCGTGATAGTTGCTCGTCATCATCGTCTCGTCCCTGTTCTATGCCATCGTCGACTGGAATGCCAGCAGGATCATGAAGTCGATCAAGTCCCTCATTGCCGAAGAGGCCTCGGTGATCCGCAATGAAAAACAGGTGCTCGTCCCTGCAACGGACATCGTCGTTGGCGACATCATCATCCTCGGTGCCGGTGATCGTGTTCCGGCAGACTTGAGAATAGTACAGGGCTCTTCGGATCTTCGATTTGACCGTTCCCTTCTTACTGGAGAGAGGTGAGTTTCCCCAGCCTCTGAATATTTTTTTTGTGCGTGGATGGGCTGAGAGGAGCATAGTGATATGATCCCTGGTGTCTTGACTGCCACGTCGGACAATGCCCTCGAGACGAGGAACCTCGCCCTGAGTTCGACATTTATCACTCAGGGTACATGCACTGGTGTCGTGTTTGCTACTGGAGACCGCACCGTCATGGGTCGCTTGGTGGCCATGTCCGGCGAGAAGAAGTTCAAGCTAACTACCATTCAGAAGGAGGTCTGGTTTTTTACCAAGATCATCTCTGCCCTCGCTCTCTTCTTTTTCCTCCTCTCCCTCCTTCTCTTTGGTGTCTGGCTGCGGACGTCGTACCCTGGCTACGACACGATCAGTACGGCCATTGTGAATTCGATTGGTTGTCTCACAGCCTTTGTCCCCCAGGTATGCTGCCTTTGTTTGTTCATCTCTCTCTCTCTGTCTGACCCTTCTTTCTCAGGGTTTGCCCATCTGTGTCGCCCTCTCCTTGACGGTCATTGCCCGTCGTATGGCAAAGCGCTCCGTGTTGGTCAAGAACTTGGCTACGATCGAGACCCTCGGGTGTATGTCCGTCCTGTGCTCTGACAAGACAGGTACACTTACGGCCGGAAAGATGGTGAGTCGCTGTGTAAGAGTTTGGCATCCATGTCCTTGATTGCGCTCTATAGATGCTCGAGAACATCGCCTTCCTCGACAACCATTTTTCCGTTCGTGACATTTACGAGAAGATCTCGCATGCCTCGGACCCGGCAAGATTCGCTGGTCTCAAAGTCACTCATCAGATTACTCGGCTCTGCAATGCGGCGAAATTCGACGCATCGACGCTCAACAAGCCCGTTGAAGAACGCACGGTGAAAGGTGACCCAACAGACACCGCTCTTTTGCGCTTTTCCGAGGCGCTTTCTGTCCCCAGTCTAGAGATCGATACCCCTCAACTTTTAGACTCTTGGACCAAGCATTTCGAGATTCCTTTCAACTCGCGCAACAAATGGGCGTTGACCACTGTCGTTCCACACAACGAGAAAGGCGAAGAGTCAGGATGGATGCTCATCAAGGGAGGTCCAGATGTCCTGTTCAATTCATGCAGCAGTGTGTTGCAATGTGATGGTACCCTCGTACCCTTCGGGCCGAGTGAACGACAGAGGATGTCTGCGATCCAAAACGAATGGTCGAGCGAAGGCAAGCGCGTTCTAGCACTGTGAGTCTTTCGTTGGTTGTAGCAAAGAGGTGCGCTCCTAACACACTTGCCCTGCAGTTGCCGCAAATCTATGAAAGGAATCAAGCTCCAGATGTCCTCGAACGATATGGAAGAACAGATGTACGCCGAGATGCAGGATTTGACACTCGTCAGTCTTGTTGCGCTTCGTGATCCCCCTCGTGAAGATGTGCCGGCTGCGATTGAGACGATCAGAAGGGCTGGCGTTCGCGTCTTCATGGTCACTGGTGATTTCAAACTTACTGCGGTGGCCATTGCATGTCAGGTAGATTATCCCTCACATTCGATCTGCGATCACATGCTCATCACGTACCTTTTTTCACCAGGTTGGTATCATCACGCAGGAGCAAATTGACACGATGGAGCACGTTAGAGCTGCTGTTGCTGCGTCTGAAAAGAGTCCTTTCGAGTCTCGCTACCTTGTCAAGCCATCAGAGGACGACGGGATCAGGTCGCTCGTTCTGACCGGTGAAGACGTTGCCACGCTCACTCCGGTCGACTGGGATATCATCGTTGGAACATACAGTGAGATCGTGTTTGCGCGTACCACTCCCGACCAGAAGATGAAGATCGTCGAGGAGATCAAGTACCGTGGAGACAACACGGTGGCAGTCACGGGTGACGGTGTCAACGATGCCCCTGCATTGAAAGCCGCTGATATCGGTGTGGCCATGGGAAGTGGAAGTGATGTCGCAAAGGAAGCTGGTATGTGGATCAGCTTTCCGCTGCCGCGTTGCTAAAGTTGGTGTCAGCTGCCCTCATTTTGCTCAAGAACGACTTTGCGTCGATACCAGTAGCCATTGAGATGGGTCGTCTCGTCTTTGACAACTTGAAGAAGGTCACGTTGTATCTCATGCCGGTCAGGAAATATTTGATGCGTACATCGACGTAGACTAACACACGCTTTAGGCCGGAAGTTACACGGAATTCGCGGCCGTCTTTACGAATGTCCTTCTTGGTATGCAGCTACCCATGACTACATACCAGCAGGTCTGTTTCTGTATCACGAACGACGTCGTAATGTCGGTATCCCTGATGTATGAAAAGGCGGAAGCCGGTGAGTGTAACACGTAGTTCTTGAACGTTTTCTGATCATACGATTAGACCTCATGACCCGCAAGCCACGTAATGCGCGCACTGATCGCATGACGGACTGGCGTCTGTTCGTGCAAGTTTACTTGGTGAGTGGTCAACATCGGACTGACGTTGAGTGTGCACGTAGCTGACTACTTTGTCAGTTCATCGGACTCATGCTTTGGCCCTGTGCAATGGGGATGTGGTTCCTTTACATGAAGCGTCAAGGTCTCGGGTTCTACGAGGTCATCTTGGTCTATAACCTATGGGGAGACGGTTGGCAAGGCTTTACGGCTGACCAACTCCAGGAGTTGGTCAATGTGGGCACTTGCGTCTAGTATGTTGTCAGATATTTCTTCTAAGCTGGTTCACTGACTGCGTGAATTCTTTAGCTACGTCACGCTCGTCATTTGCCAGTATGGTAGCCTGCTTTCCATTCGCAATCGTCGCGTTTCGATGGTGAACTCGAACCCCCTCTGGGGTCCCCGCCGTAATCTGGTCGTGCTGTGGAGTATGTCTGCCACAATCGGCATTGCGGCGGTCAACCTTTATGGACGTGGGCTTCAACAAGTCTTCCTCATGAGACCCATCCCCGCCATGTTCTGGGGAATTCCATTCTCCTTTGCACTTGGCATCTTGTTGATGGACGAATTGCGCAAGTTGATTGTGAGAACGTACCCCAAGGTGAGGCGTACCGTGTTCAGTGTCGTCGCTCGGTCGGCTGACTCGAACATGCCACCAGTCCTTCTTTGCCTGGATTGCATGGTAAATTTCATAATGGACAATCAATGGCTCAACTGGAACGGAACAGTCGTTTTATGGGTTTTATTAATATGTCGCGAGTTGCAAGTAGCGTAGTTGTAGAGTATGCTGTTGTGTGGTGCATCTATCAAGTGGATGATGTCTCCTGTAAATGTTGGGCTTATTAGCGCATCCTAGTATTTATTTGACCTTTTGTTTCGACTGATCTGATGGCGGCGACCTTTTGCCATTCCCGACTCTGGGCTCAGTCGACGGCCTCCCTGCGACCAGTTCTGAGCCACAGCCTTGAAGCTACTAGGCGAACTCATTGGACGACAGGGCATGTTGGAGACGGAGACATACCACAATGCAGAATTCCTGCCATTCCGACGGGGCTTGTCATGGTGAACGACAGATGGCGGAACTGACTACAACACCTCTTGAACATGTGACCATGATAACGTCAACGCGTTCATGTCGTGCCCTTGAGCAGATCCAGCCACCCGCTGTCACCGCGGGTCTGAGTCCCTTGACTCGGAGCCTACCCGTCCTCGAGGTACAGGACTTGTCGCGTTGCAGTGCTTATCTGCGAGCATCAAGCATGCGCAGAACGGGACACACACTGGCAGGGAGAGACGACCACAACTTGCTGAATGGGACCGTATGTGTGCAGACGGCGCGTGTTGGATCGATCTCGTCCGTGTCGTCCTTGGATCCCTCCAGCACAAGTATGTTTGGGAGAAGCAAGACTTGTATTTCCATGTGTTCAGATCCGACGAGGTCATGCAGCGTCGTTAGTAGGTCATGGACGACGTCCTCAAAAGAGTTGGCAGCGTAGGTGTATTCCAACGAAAAACAGTGAACGTCTCGAAACCGTTGATCGCATCATGGACGACGGAAGATGAATTATGCAAAGCAAACACGTTGAACAAGTTGTCAGCGAATGGTCTTACCCACCAAGCAGGGATTATCTGCATGGCCGTTCTTCGTCGGACCCTGATTGTGGAAAGTTGGAAGACGATGGGGTGTTTCGCTGAGTCGACGAAGATTGGGTCGTGCTCTCGCTCGATCTGGCCGTACTACGAGGTTTCTTCATCACGCAAGGTAGCGGATATTTGGAGATTATGAGGGGACGCGGTACGTGATGCAACAAGGTATGTCCCCTTTGAATGGTTTGTAAATGGCATCATGACATCAGGTAACCTCGCCTGATTCATCACCCCAGTGAGACTCATATGAGAAATACATGTATGCAGCTTTACACAAGGCAAGAGACCATAGAAACGCACTAAATGCAGGAGGTTGATATATTAATACACCCACTCTATCTAGATATTCGCAGCAGGCATGCTCAAGTTTGTTCGCTGATATATTGTCCTTTAACTTCACCAACGCGCGATCCAACAAGACAGTGACGATTCAAAGAGCTACTCATTGTCAGTCTTGACAGACATGGTCCCATCCAAAATTACACGTTCATCATAGAAGAGGCCACGGAGCTCTACCGTCATGCCGCGTTTTTGCTCCAGTGGCAAGGCAGTCTATTCGTACACATCACGGTGTACATACGATCTTCAAAAGTCCCCTACTCGTGGCGAGCTGCAGACGCTTTACAAGATCATGCAGGGTGCTGGAGCATGGAATGACATGTTGTATCAGCGAAGCGGATCAATGCGTCCACCAAGAAGCCATGGTTCCCATGTTCAATTAGTATCAGGGTCCCTTGGTGACAATTCTTCCCCTTCGTGGTGTTCACCCCCCATCACAACATGATGATCCCGCGAGGAGTACCTGGAACACTCGTGCCTGAACGTCACAGAACCACACACTCAAGGTGGTTCAATTTTACAGAGGACTGAAAGCTGCACATGAATTTCGATGTTTCCAATCACATGGAGTCACCTAAGATCATCTTGGAAATGGAGGAGGCAACCAGTGTCTTGTCACACGTTTCGACGACGTTCCGATTAGGCCAGTTGATGATACAAGAAAAGCAGCGTAGATGACCATTGTCGAGGATGCCGCTGTTTGGGATGTTGTAGCAAAGCCGTTGGTGCAGCTGTTTACAGGTCTGGAGGCATGGACATCCTTGAGTGAACAGAAACCGACATCCCACGTTCTACTAGAATGGTACCAAGGCGGGCATTACCACCAAGTGTTTCATTCCGGTCATGGAATTGTACGACCGACTGAATGAGCTTCCCACACTGTCCTTTTGTAATATGAGGCTTCCTGTGTGCGACCTTTGAATAACGCATTGTGTCGGCACCAGTGTTTCGTGTTGAAAGGGTGGGATGGATGAACTGCTTACCTAATTCAATGTGCTTCGACCAACAGCCGCCCTGTGGGGAATGCAGTGCAAACGATGCTCATATCACTGGCAACAATTAAGTGAACGCACACATGGAGGTTCGGTTCTTTCCCATTCAACGCTTCATCTATATCGCCGATCGACGGTTAGATGCGAACCCTCTGGTGTATCACTCAACTGAAACAACTGTTCGATAGCGTTGTTACTCACCTTGACTGACCAAAATGTAGGCGAACCGGGGAGAAGAGTGGGTTGCTTTGGATAGATGACGACCGTTCAGGTAGTGGGAGACAAGGTATGGATGCTAGACGTGGTTTGACGACTTAGATACACTCGTTTGCTATCATTCACTTGACCTGTATTTTTTTTTTTTTTTGAGGGGGCTTGTTGGTCTTTTCTTTGAAGGGCTGTGACACATCACCTGCGCGTTGAAGTGTGGATCTACGATCTATCCTGGCTCTCAAAGTTCTCCCTCACCCGTTCCATTTCCTCTTGTAATGCTTTTTATGAGCTCACAGTTGTCGTTATCGCTGATTCCAAGCTGATGTACATTTTATTGAAACCTCCTGTAATAGGTCTTGATAAACCAGGTTACAGTGTCGCTGACCGGAACAGGTTTATTCGTCAGGGTACAGTCACACGTGGCGGCTCGATCCTCTCTGCGTCCTAGACATGCAGCTGCAGGACGCTAAATTCACAGGAGAGGTGGTCGTTAAAACATGTCCTCGGAGTATTGCAAGTGATGACACCACGCACACTTTATCTGTCCATTCCACAGTTCTGCACCGCAGCACATGGATTTGGTACATGGCTATGCCATAAAGTTGGTATGGGATAACGACGTACGACGGTCATGTGCTGCGGTCTAGTTGATTGCTTCTAGTGGCTCGTTGAGAAGCTAGATCTGGGGGCCTTTGTTCTGCTTTGCAAATGCGCACAAGTATGAGTTGTCCTATAGCTGAATTCCCTCTTCACGAGATTCTTTCTGATTGATCCGCAGTTTTGATTGTATTTCACAAGCATTCAGCGTCAATCTCCGCTTCCACTGTGGTTGGATCTCATGTATGGGAATAGCCGGGATACCCGCCCTAGATTTCGGGCTGCTCGCTCAGGTCTCTCGAGTTGAAGAAAGAGAGCGAGTACCAAGTCCACAGCGTCCCGACCTAGGTCAGATCTTGTTCTCTTCTCTTGTACTACTTCTTCTGCCGCCCAATTCAACCCGTGAAGTTCTTTCGTTATGCCGAAACGCGGTACTGTTATCAAGCGGAAGTTCCCGTGATTCAAAATTCTCGGACGGTCCGATGCTACCAAGGCCACACTATTTCATATTATGGAGCAATTCTCTGGGGACGGTACGGTGCACCATTGAACTTGCGTAGTTCAGCTAGGACAAGGAACTAATACGACCAGATAAGTCCCAACCCCTACACCATTAGTTTCATTTCAGACAAGAGCTTGTTCTTTTAATGGATTTGGTACGTGGCCCCCGTAATCTCTGGCTGCATATCTGTTACTAGCAACGCCTTTCCTCTCCCAAAACCTTTCTAGTACAGTATCGGATTCCTATTTGTCGTAGTTTGGCAATACTGGGGTGTCGATCCCCATTCAAGCCCTGTCTATCAGCACTGCCTTATCGTCATTGAACCAGTACTCAGTATTAAATGCAATGTTTTTTTTTGGAGACCAAAGTGTTAGACTACAGGACCAGGGATTGTCATGGCGTATGGGCGAGCATTGCGCATGACTTTTGACGTCAAATGCCATGATCCTCTATTCCGAGTACTGTTTCCTGGTTTCATATCCATGTATTCTTTATCCATATGAGCTGACGCTGGTTTCTCGCAGTGGTCCTAGCCCATGTACAGGGTCGAGTCTCAGACGGCGGAGTGTGCGGAATGTAATGTGTGGTTGATAGCAAAGATGAGACGGAACACCATGCCAATCAGTGAATCCGAACTTAGTGGTCTTGTGATCCTGGTTGGTCCAGAGTACTCGGTAATCCCTTCGGTTAACACAGCCGATTTCCTGATTGGCAAGGCCGACGCGATTCAAATGGTGAGACTCTGAAGAATTTGTTGGGTTATCGCCGTGGGTGGTGCATGGCGCACTTTCCATTTCAGTGCTTCCTTACCCCCGCTGTTACACCACGACGGACCGCCGATGGTACGCGTGTCACTGTAGCAGCGGGGATGGTCGGTCACCCTGCCTCAGGGAGTGCGGTAACAACCCGGAACCAAGACTTGGCGCGCAACAGAAGCCTTGTGTACTTCGACACCCGAATATGCACAGTACGCCCTATCATGTCCCAGGAGAACGCCGGACGGACATTACAAAGAAGTACTTGGAACTCTCCTCGCTACTCCCGTCAACGCAGTGGATCTAAGATGCCATGCACACTTCTCTATGGGTGATTCAAGAATGCCCGAACCTGAAAGTACTTTTCCGTTCGCGCGCATGCCGGAATCCTCGTGTCTGTCGTGCTGATAAGTTTCAGGCTACCACCTGTTCGGAGTCGTTGGTTCTGGACTAGGTCCATTAAGGCCCAGTCACAAGCAGATATTATAAGAACCGGGACTAACGCTTGGTTCTGCCCGCCTACTCGCACTTTTCTTTTTCGCCTCAAGGTCGCGGTCGGATCCGATTTGGCTCTAGCTTCAGATAACCACCTGCTAGTACTCGTGCAGTTTCAATATGATATACAACACCTCGATCTCGACCGGGTGTGAACTGATAGAAAATTCTGTGAGTGGTGCTCGTGCGTATTAACGTTGCCAGATCTCGCCAACACTTGCTCTATTCAGTATACCTATCTGTCCTTGTTTCATTCCAACTCTTGTCTTCCTCCCGAAAAGCGTATCGACATCAAATCCCTTATCAAGGAACACGAACGTCAACTTGTCACCGTCCAAGACCAGGTTGAGCGGCTCAGGAGATGTCTCGCCGACATGAAACGTTGTCAGGTCCAAACCAGTGACACACTCATCAAGTTCCATGCAACACTTGCCCCGATCAAGCGTTTACCGCCCGAGATTCTCTCCAACATCTTCGAGCTGTGTCTCGACGTGGGGAATTCAGGCGCGTTATTTTCGACGACACCACGAAGCAAGGACGCACCGTTATTGCTCGGACGCGTGTGTCGTTCCTGGCGTGCCATCACACACGCAACGCCTCGGCTATGGCGGGATGTCCTTGTGAATGTTTGTGATGGGCAATACTCTGAAAAGCTTCGCAAGGACGCGTTACCGGTACTGCGGACGTGGCTAGCGCACTCGGGTAGTCTTCCTCTCAACCTCTTCGTGCTGTGTAAAACGGAGCGGGTATTGCCCGGTCTGACGGACATTTTCGAGACCATCGCAGCGCACGCGGCGAGGTGGCAGACGGTCCAACTTCGTCTTCAGAATTCGCCGTCAATTTACAGGCTCGTTTGCCGCACCTTCGTCAAGTGTACCTCGCTGTCGACACTGGATGTGACCGATAGCGGTCAATGCATGTCGTTTCTTCGCAGTGAACAACCAGACGACGCGGAGGATGTGCATCCCGTCCGGTTCGATCTATCCCTTGCGCCGCTTCATCGACTTTCGCTGTCGCTTGCTGGCCTCGCCATTCGGGACGTACGTGCGCCATGGGCGACGCTTACGCGCTTGTCTTTTATGCAAGATGCGCGTTTGAGTACGACCTCCATCACGGACTACGTGGCCGTTCTCAAGCAATGTACGACGCTAAAGGAATGCAGTATCACGATTGACGGCGGCATCCGGGGCGCGTTGCTCGAGCGATTGACGCTGCCCAAACTCGAGTGTCTCGAACTCCTGGTGCTTCGAGGGGCCAGTCGCACAACACAAACGGGCGACTTTTTGGACGTGCTCGATGCACCGCATCTGCGTGCACTCGCGATCGAGGACTATTGTCCACGGAGAGAACCGGTGTTGTACCACGGCCAGCTCAAAGCGTTCCTGCAACGGCATGCGCAGTCGCTCCGGCGTCTCAAGTTCTCAACGAGCTCCAAGTTCTTTATAGCACAAGACTTGGTTGCATTGATCGCTGAAACACCACTGTTGACGGAACTGGAGTATCATCCGGATGAGGCGTCGTCTCCCAGAGCGCTGTTGGAGGCGTTGATGCCGTGGGTGCAGGGGGACGTGGTAGTCTGTTTGCTACCATATTTGGAGCGATTTCTTATGTACTGG
>JBBPJS010000160.1:0-22380 GCA_038088835.1 Singerocomus rubriflavus
GGTTCTGGGTTCTGAACTAGACGTGGTACGAGTTGGCTCTCTGGCCTGACGTTGGCGGTTCAATACTGAGAGGACGATTCAATGGAATAATGGAGGGGAGGGGAGGAGGTTAGCTTTATCTCCAGACAGCTCACTCCCAGGGCTTAGTTAAGAAGGCCAGGCGAATACCATCCTTTACTTGTACTTAGTCACTAGGCCACCTTGGTAGGCAGGGTAGGATGCGAGGTAACAAGTGGATTAGGCTGGGGGAACAGCCCTACTCATAACCCCACTACTTATACGATACAAGAGTGTGCACAGACCAAGCTGTGACTAGGGGTCTAGGGTATAAGGGATTAATGCTATAGGCTACTAGGGTAAAGGGTATAGTCCATGAGTGAAAGGTTAGGCATCTCTTCTGAAGAATGGAATGAAGCGGAGATGAGATGCAGGGTCTAAGATATAGGGGAAGATCGATCACAAGATGTGACTGATCAGAGGAGAGATCGTGGCAGAGATCCATCTAGGATCTTGCAGGGTTCATGAGAGTGATCGTACCGATCGGAAGGTAAGGGCGGATATGAGGAAAGGGAGGTGATCGGGAATGGAAGAGTGATCGGTGATTCGTGAAGGAGGTGAAGAGAGATAAGAGATGTGATCAACGTGAAGGTGTGAAGGTGTGACGATGTGAAGGGATGATGTGGTCACATGATCAGGGAAAGGTAAAGTCATGGCACTCATGTGTGCAAGCATGCAGTCATAGTGCAGTATTCATACAAGGTTCATACATAATTCGTAACATTTGGATTCGGAGAAAACGTCTAGAAAATCATGGTATGCTGCAGATACAGCTTCCTTCAATTCTTGTTCTTCTTCCTTTGAAATGGTTCATATAGAGGTAGTGAGAAGGCTGTACTGTTGACAGTGTGGGGTACAGCGAGGGAATGTGATGGTTTTTTTTACCCAGTTGATGTCTGGATTATGTCTGGAAAGCCAATCATATTTGATGATTATTTGATGCATGCCTAAGGTGGACACAAGTGCATCCAACATCTCGGTATGTTTTTGAAGGGTAATAGTGATTGTGACATAATATCGTAGGATACCTTGTGTATTGACAGAACTGTCAGCATTGATGGCTTCTAACAGTCTTGCTAAAGATTTCTTTTCCAGGTGGTATTGATCGACAACCTTTGAGTCAATGAAGGTGTTGCATGCACCTGAATCTAGTAATGCTTTTAAGGCTACTAGCTGATCTTGTCCTTGATATAGGAAATTAATGTTGCATGGGATGTTAAACTCTCCATGATGAGCAAGTGTTTTTCCATTTTCTGCAGGGGGTTTATAATTTAAAGAAGCAATACGTACTGACCTTACAAAGAAATTAAGCACACTATCTTTCTTTTCCGGTGCCATGCTCGATTGAGACGCCTTTACAGAAATTCCAAATGCACATTTGATTGCAGAGTCCAATTCAGAACTATCAAAGTCTGAAGTTACATTAGTAGAGATAGAACGTGGTAAAACGATTGTTCTTTGACCAAAGTTACCCCTTTCAACCTTGGCTGGATTTAATTTAAAGATACTTTCGAAGCTTGTTTGGCCTTGTCTTCTGAGGCAATCCTATCCCTCCAATAGGCCTTGGCTTCTTCGGTAACATACTGTGCCTGCA
The DNA here is from genome assembly GCA_038088835.1 of Singerocomus rubriflavus. Taxonomy (NCBI): domain Eukaryota; kingdom Fungi; phylum Basidiomycota; class Agaricomycetes; order Boletales; family Boletaceae; genus Singerocomus; species Singerocomus rubriflavus. The sequence goes on from JBBPJS010000160.1 coordinate 1,652, forward strand.
ATGCCATGATTTGCAGAGACGACACAGCTTGTGCTGCTATGGCAGCAGAGTCTTTTATGTCATACAATTGTGCAGTGTGCCAGCCATTTGCGTCTGGCTGGGTTGAAAATTTGGTGCCCACCATGTAGTTCTGCACGTAATTCTGCAGAGGTATGTATTCTCCCCACTGATTGTAAGTCCCTTGTTGCTGCATAGGGAATCTTCGTGGCAATTTACAGTCCCTAGCGATGTGACCCAAACCGTTGCAATTGTAACATTGCACATTCAGGTTTGTAGGGTTCTTGGATGGAAACTGTTGGGGATCTCGATTGGTGATAGGGCAAGTTTGTTGAGCACCTATGTCCATGGGTGCACCTCTACCAGGTTGAGTATCAACTGCTGTGAATTTTGGGTTTGTTGCTGGGAGATGAGCAGCCAGATTATAGAGTTATGGTGTGAACAGGGGTTTTAGCCCAGAAGTAAACAGGGGGTGAGATGCAATTTGAGGTGGACAGAACGTATTAAAACTTCCTCTTTCTTCTTTCTCTTTTTTGAAAGCTAAACCTATTTTCTTGACAAGTTCTTTAAACTCATCGCATGTCGCATTCGAGTCTTGTAGGTTTGCTTGATGATAAATGGGACAATCTACCAGACATTTGAGAAGAGTTAAAGCATGATTGTCCGAAATCTCTGCTTCTTTTGTGAGAAGTTTGAATCTACTGAGCCATTCGAACGTGTTCCTTCCTCCTTGAGTTAGTCATTCCAATTTTGTCAGCTATTCATGTGCCAGTGAGTCAATTTGGAAGTATCGACTAAACTCCTTCTTTAGCCCCTTCATTGTGGGCCATGCTAGGTCTCCTTGCAGGAACCCTATTAGTTTCTTTCTGTCCTTATTCAATCTAGGCTTTTGTTCAAGTTCTTCATACTCTTCTAGTTTTAGTCTTGCGAAGAGTTGCACCTTTGTTCCTTCTAACCTAGAAAGGATTGCTACTACACGAAGCTTATTGCTGTTTCATGTTTGCATGGATTGCCATAGATCTATCTTAGTGATCCATAGCTTGTAGGTGTCTTGTTTACTGTCACAATTTCCTGAGTCGGCTATTTTTTTAGTAACATCCTTGGTGGTGCTATTTTGATTCATTTGGGCTGTAATAGCCATAAGCTGCGACAGTATATCGACAAGCTGTTGTTCTGCTGACATATTTGATGAAGGTGCTGGGTCTTGATAAAAGGACTATTTGAGTTTGACAGCAGGAGGAGTAGGTGAATTGGATCGATCTTGATCGTACCCTTCAAAGTTATGAAATTGGGAAAAGGAGGATGGTATGATTGCTTTGCAACTAGAGATCTCCTAAGCCTATCTTTCAAGGCTTACTCGATCCTAGGAATGTTTCGACTATGAAGTTGGTAAGATTTTGTTATGACAGTGGAACTATACTCATTGAAGTCAACCCTTGAGTGGTCTTGGTTCGGTATGACAATACGATGGATCGATGAGAGAAGAGTAGATAGAGGGTAACTCTTAGGTCTCACTTCCTACGAGAGGACGAGTAACCAAATGGATTAGGCTGAGGGACGACAGCCAAAGACAGTCCCTTTATATACTACAAAGAATCGTGCACGGACCAGATGATGTCATAGATAAGGTGTGAAAAGGAAGCACACCTCATGTCCATCAAATGGAAGAGAAGACGATGGAGATGAAAGAAGAGAAGAGAAGTAAACGGAAATGAAAAGATAAGGGCCTGGACCTCAACATGAGGTTGCCTGCAGGCATGACATCATCGATGACATCATAGGTCTAGACCCATCATGTGATAAGTCACATGACCTAGTCATGTGATGCTAGAAGATAAGATAAGATAAGAGAAAAGAAAAGAATCATACAAGTCCAAAGTGAAGTTCGTAACAGATTTACAAGAGGGATATTTCTTTTTTGCTTTAAGCATCTCCAAGCAGTGCCTGATCCTTTCCTTCTTATTTTTCAATGCTTTCACTATGGAGAGCTGTATTTCTAAATCAATAAGAGTATTGGAGAGATGTGCCTTCTCTCATTCCATGAAGAAAGTATAAGCGGCCTGTCAGAACCTAGTATCTTGTGCCCACCTCACCCACTCGTGATGTGCTGCTGGTTCTTCTAGACAAAGGCGATCTATTTGTGCCTTGTCTGCTGGGTGGATATCTTCTTTGTTTCCGAGATAGTCTTCAATCTCGGAGGTGGCTTATCGGGTACAAGGGTACTGGAGTTCTGGAGTAGGGTTACGAGGAACAAATTGGTGATCAAGAAGGTCTGGAACTCTATTTAGCAGTTCCCAGCCTGTTTGTTGTGCAGGGTGGTCATTTGGATCGGTTCCAAATGCTAGGTCTCTATAGGACCAGGGGGACAAAGGGCAAGGAGTAGGCGATCTTTCCCAAAGATCAGGATCTTGGAAGAACAATGGGAAGGTACAGCAGTTCACTGGATTGATAGACCAGGCAAGGTAAATAGCCTAATCCAAGTGTTATGAACATAGAAAACTATACTGATAACACATTCCCTTAAGTGATCTGGTTCTTAACGATGGTATGATGGGTAGAAGAATATGGAAGAGGGTAATCCCTAGGTCTTACTTCCTACTAAAGGACGAGTAACCAAATGGATTAGGCTGAGGGACGACAGCCAAAAACAGTCCCTTTATATACTACAACAAGTGTGCACAGACCAAGTGATGTCATAGATAAGGTGTGAAAAGGAAGCACATCTCATGTCCATCAAATGGAAGAGAAGAGAAGAGAAGCAAACGGAAATGAAGAGAAGTCTCTCACGAGATGGAAATGAAAAGAGAAGAGCCTGGACCTCTATATGAGATTGCCTGTAGGCATAACATCAGCAATTACATCATAGGTCTAGACCAATTATGTGATCAGTCAGGTGACAAGTCAGGTGACCTTGTCATGTGATGCTAGAAGATAAGATCAGATAAAGGAAAAGAAAAGAATTGTACAAGTGTGAAACAAAATTCATAACATGATCAAGATGAGATCTTGATAAGTGATTATACCAATTGAATGGTAGGATGGAGATAAGAAAGGCATGGAAGCCTTGAGAATGTGGACAGATTTAAAGATGATTGGCAAGGGGTTATGAAGGTTGTGAGAGAAAGAGAGAGGGGTTAAGATGTGAAACACATGATGGGAAAGTGATGATGTGAAGAGGGAATGGAATGATCATGTGACCAGGGAAAGTTGTAAAGAATAGATATTCATACCCATGTGCTAACACAAAGTACACAGGGTGTAGTCATGCACACACTTGATAACACAAAGTACAAGTGGTGATTGTGATGTCATAACATATGGTGGAGAAATGGAAGAGCAGATATGAATGCAGGGTGTAAAGTAGAATGGAAGATTGATTACAAAGTGTGACTGATCAGAGGAAGGATCATGGCAGAGATCCATCTAGGATCTTGTAGGGTTTATAATTGAGATGCAATCTTGATGTGTGATTATACTGATTGGAGGGGATGATAGAAATGAAAAAGATGAGGTGATCATGATCAGAATGGAAGAGTGATCAGTGTGAAGTTGTGAAGAGATGTGAAGAGGTGAAACAGAGAATGTGATCAATGTAAAGGGTGAAGGTGTGATGTGTGAAGGAATAGAGTGGTCACATGATTAGGGAAATGGAAGTCATGACACTTATGCATGGCAAAGTATGCAGTTATAGTGTGAAGTTCATACACAAATTTGTAACAGTGACATAGTAATCCTAGTTGGAACATCATGTGGATTATAGAACATACCCACGATTTACAGTGACACCACCTTCATTCTTAAGAATGACAACCTGGTTAACAGTCACATGATTACCTGAGTACCCAAATCCTTGCCCCATGGTACAAACATGATTATGCTAGCATCATTAGAATCCTAGTATTAGGAGGAAGCTGAAACCTAGTTGCAAGAGTACTATGGTTATAAAGGACTTGCAAGAGTAGTCCTGGTGTTCATGTATAGGAAGTCCCCTAACACATAGCCCTCTCTACATATCTGTATTCCCTCATGCTGTCCTAGCCTCTTTCCTTTATCTGACATCTTGTTGCAGAATCTAAAGAGTTATGCTACTCTGTCAAACAACCCAACCAACCTGGTGGATGATCAGATGAACCTTATGGGGCTTGAACCATAGATGTCAGATATGAGGGATGATGCTAGAATAGCAAGGGTCTTCAGAAATAAGAAAAGGATGGTGCATTGAGGGGACTTCCTATATGTGAACACCAGGACTACTCTTGCAAGTCCTTTCTAGTACCATACTTTTGCAATGGTACTCCAGCTTTCTCCTAATACTAGAGACCTAATATGACTAGCATAATTATTGTTGAACCTTGGGGTGAGGGTTCCAGTCCTTGAGTGATCATATAGCTATTATCAGGTTGCTATCCTTGAGAATGAAGTTGGTGTCACCATAGATATGGGAGTCTGTACTGAAAACCTCCACATATGTTCTAATGAAAGACATGATGCTACTTGTGGCTTAAGTTACTGTTATGATAAAGGAATGTTAATATGATAAGGGCCAATCAGCAATGTAGCCTGTTATGGTCCACAGGTATAACATCAAGGATGGTATGATGATGTCCTTGTCATGTGGGTTTGATCATTGAGAGGTTTGATATTTTCCAAAAAATGTTTTTTGTTCTACTTGGTACTGGGTTCTGTACTTTGTCAGGGAACAAGCTTGCTTGTAGGCCAATATGTTGGCAGTTTAGTAGTATGAGAATCTGATACAATGGTATAATAAAAGGGAGAAGTGAAGGGTTAGCTTTTATCTCCAAAACGTCTCACTCCTAGGCACTCAATGAAGAGTGGGTAGGTGAATAACTGTCCTTTACTTGTGACATCACTAGGCCACCTTGGTAGGCAGGGTAGGAGAGGTACAAACAAGTGGATTAGGCTGGGGAATTCAGCCCTTGTTATAACCCCTCTATATATGTTACAAAAGTGAGCACAGACCAAGCTGTGTCTTAGGTCTAGGGTATATGAGATTAATGCTACTGGCTAGTAAGATAAAAGGGAAGAGTCCATGAGGTTATCATTGGGCATCTCATCATACAATGGAAGAAGCAGAGATGAAGATGCAAGAACTAGAATTGAAGGAATGATCAATCACAAGATGTAGGAAGGGGATCATGGCAGAGATTCATCTAGGATCTTGTAGGGTTTGTGATTAAGATGCAATCTCAATTAGTGATCATACTGATTGGAGGGAATGACAGAGATAAAGAAATGGATTGAGATTGAAATGGAAGATTGATTGGTGAGGTCATGATGATGTAAAGGGAAAGGAGGTGAAAATGTGAAGACATGACAAGGTGAATGCATGAAGATGTGAAGGGACAAATGATGTCACATGATTAGGGAAAGGGAAGTCATGACACTCATGCATGGCAAAGTATGCAGTCATAGTGTAAGTTTGTACACAAATTTGTAACACATCTTGGTTCAAGCCCTATAACATTCATCTGGTTGTCCACCAGATTGGTTGGGTTATTTGGCAGTGTAGACAGAACTCTTCAGTTCTGCAACAAGACTTTTGATGAGGATCTCAACTAACTTCTGATACCATTGGCAACCACTCTGCTTAAGCCCATACAATGTCTTGCATAAATGACATACATAGTGCAGGTGATTTGGATTAGCATATCCAGGTGGCTGCTGCATATAGATCTGTTCATTATCTTGCAACTTGCCATTAAGGTATGCTCTCTTAATGTCAATCTGATGAAGTTTGAGGTTGAGGTGAGCAGCGAGTGCAAGCACAGTTTGAATTGAGGTGAGCTTGGCAACAGGAGCATATGTGTCAAAGTAATCAACCCCAGATACCTGTGAGAATCCTTGTGTGACAAGGCATGCTTTGTAGCAGACAACATTTCCTGCAGCATCCTTCTTTGCACAAAAGACCCATTTTGAACCTACTAAATTTGCACCAGCAGATGGATCAATGAGATCCTAGATGCCAGCCTTGTGGAGTGTGGCAAGCTTCTCTCATATGCCTTGCTTCCACTGTAGCCAGTTTAGTTGTCACTTGGCTTTAGCTAATGAGGCAGGTTTCAATGCCTCAGCCTTGGCAATGGTCTCATTTAGCTCTAGTGCCAATTAGGTGTCATCATAGTGATCAGTGGCAGCAAGTATCTGCTTGGCTGTTTCCTCCCCCTCAAAAGTTGTGGGGCCACTGTCTATTTCAGGGGCATTAGCAATAGGCTCAGAGAGTTTGTTGCGGAACCAAAGAGTTCTGTCTACCCAACCACATAACCAACCAACCTGGCAGACAATCAGGGAATGTGATGGTGAATCCATATGAGATACTATCCGGAAGTAAGGAGTGCTTGGACAGCAGGAAAGGGGAATGGAAATAAGGAGAGGACTGAGGTGGGACATCTTCATAGATGAACTCCAGGACTACTCTTGCAAGTCCTTGATAACCACTAGACTATTGCACTAGGGTTCTGTCTTCCTTCTAATACTAATACTCTATGGTACTAGCATAATCGTGTTCGGCTCTTGGGGTGAGGATTCTGAGCCTTGGGTAATCATGTGGCTATTACCAGGTTGCCATCCTTGAGAACGAGGGCGGTGTCACCGTAGATGCAAGGGTATGTTCTATTACCTCAAGCATGTCCCAATGAGAGTGTGATACTACTCATGGCTTAAATATCTGTGAACGGTTCTATAATATGATAAGATCCACATGGCAATGGTAGCCTCTCGGGATCGCAGATATAACATCAGTAACCGATATGATAAAGGGTTATGTTATGTGATCTTTAACAGCTTCTGAAGGGTTCCAGTATAATGAATGGGTTCCATACTTGCATTGGTTCTGTGACTTGAACTAGCTGTGGTACGAGTTGGCTCTCTGGCCTAAGTTGGCGGTGCGGTACTGAGAGGATAGACGATGGAACGATGAGAGAAGGAGTGAAGGGTTAGCTTTATCTCCAGATGGCTCACTCCTGAGGCTCAGTTAAGAGGGCCAGGCGAATACCATCCCTTACTTGTACTGTTGTCACTAGGCCACCTTGATAGGCAGGGTAGGACATGAGGAAACAAGTGGATTAGGCTGGGGGAATAGCCCTACTCATAACCCCACTACTTATATGTTACAAGAGAGTGCACAGACCAAGCTGTACACTAGGGTCTAGGGTATACAGTATTAATGCTATAGGCTAGTAAGATAGGAGGGAAGAGTCCATGAGGGAAACATTAGGCATTTAATATAGAAGAATGGAAGAAGTGGATATGAAGATGCAGGGAATAGGGTAAAGGGGATAATCGATCACAAGATGTGATGATCAAGAAGAGGGATCGTAGCAGAGATCCATCTAGGATCTTGCAGGGTTCATAATTGAGATGCAATCTCGATAGTGATTGTATTGATCAAATGGTAAGGTGAAGATGAGGAAAGGGATCAAGATCGGAATGGAAGATGTGATCGGTATGAAGTTATGAAGAGAGTGAAGAGGTGAATCTGTGATTGTGATCAACATGAAGATGTGAAAGCATGACAATGTGAAGGGACAGTATGGTCACGTGATCAGGGATGAGTCATGAAGAGTACTTGTGCATGCAAGCAAGCAGTCATGGTACTGTTATATCATGCAAGTATCATACACAATTCATAACAGAGTTAGATACCTTTGGATGATGCTGCATCTACAACTTTTCCATTGATAATGTCAAGTACCTGTTGGCTTGGCTGTCATATCTGCTTTGGGTGGGATTGGCTGATGGGGCTTGGCATGGGAACACATGGTGATGGCAAAGGTGGTATATTAGCCACAATTTATGGTGCTGGCAACAATGGAGTGATGTAAGGGTCAGAATTTTGTATATATGCTTGTGTGACATTACTTGAGTGCCATGCTTTTTTCTCCCCCTCAATGTTGTGCTGTAACAGGTCCTAGTACATGTTCTGCTCAATGGCAATGCTATGCTTCATCAGCCAATACACTTGATAAGCATTCTCAGTTTGCTTATCGACTCCCATCCACCTAACCTTTTCAGCCCATCAGCTCAATTTGTCTCCATTTTTGGTGCACACATACACCTTGCTTCCCCACTCACAGACTCAATTTAGATTAGGCTTTTGCCTGAAAGCAACCTCATAGGAGGTCTGCCCATCTAATACCTTGATAAGTGTCCGATTTTTCAATCAGATTACATCGCATGCTGCCTTGCCCCATAGGAATTTTGATAGCCCACTTGTATGTAGTAGTGCTCATACCCACTCAAGTACTGTATGATTTAATCACTTGGCAACTCCATTGTGTTGTGGGGTGTCATATGCAGTAAAGTGCTGCACAGTCCTCTGATATTGTAGATAAGCCACAAATTCCTTGCCTTGGTATTCACCCCCCCAGTCTAAATGTAGCATTTGGACTTTGGCAGTGAGTTGCCAGTTCAACCAGGCCTCAAATTTCTGGTATGACTAAAAGGTTTCACTCTTCTGGCAAATTGTATACATATAAATGAGCCATGAATGGTCATCCATAAAAGTGACATAGTATCTGTTGAGTGACCAGAGAAACACTATAACCCTGCCTATATCCATCATCATAACCCATAAGCAATCTGGCATTACCAACAGAATCCTTGAGCAGTCATGGATGAAAGGAAAGCTTGGACAGCAAGAGGGGATTGAGAGTGAGGAAAGGGTGATCATCAACACCTTAATGAACTTTTGCATCATCAGTATTACTGAGCACTATTGCAGCCAGTGTGCATTCTCCTAATACCAGGATCTAAGATGCTGGCATAATTGTGGGTGAGCCATGGGGTGAGGAGTTAGGCTCTCAGGTGATCACATGGCTATCTCCAGGTTGCCACCCTTGAAAGCTGGTTAGGGGTGCCACCCCATCCTGGGGCATTACATACAGTCACCCAACAGAATCATCTCCAAGCCTGCAGGCAAGGAGGAACATCTATAAATAACAACTTGTTAATATGATAAGGGCTAGCAGCAATGTACACTTCTATAGCCTGCAGGTATCACATCCACAGAGTGTTGCAATAACATCTTGCATCATGTAGGTTTTCCATCAAGTGTTGACCTTTACAAAGATAGGTTGGATCTTCACAAGGAATGTAAGCTTCAAATTGTCTTAACTGTGACTTGTTTTGACCATGTCTTGAGCTTGCATGACCACACAGAGATAAATAGAGGGAAGGAGGATAAGTGAGACCACATCCAGGCAATGCCTCATTCCCAGGCAGTCTGAAGACTGGGTGGCCAAATAGCTACCTTGTTACTTGCTTTTCCTTAAACATCACTAGGCCACCTTTGCAGGCAAAGTAGAAGAGGTGAACAAGTGGATTTGGCTGGGGGAACATCAGCCCTTGCACAACCCCTTATATATGATACATGAAGGTGCACAGAACAAGCTGTGACCTGTGGTCTAGAGTATACAACATTAATGATATTGGATACTAAGATATAAGAGTTCAGTTCATGCATGAAAGATTAGGCAGGATCCTGAGAAGATCAGAATGGAAGGATATCTGCAGGATCTAATATAAAGGGAAGATCATCACAAGATGTGAATAATCAGGGAGGCAATCATGGCAGAGATTCCATTAAGGGTTCTGCAGGGTCATGATTGAGATGGTATCTTGATAAGAGATTGTACTGATTGGATGGTAAGACAGAAATAAGAAAGATGAGGACATCTTAAGGATGTGGGAGGATCTAAGATGATCAGTTAGGTGGTCATGAGAATTGTGAGAAGAAAGGGAGAGGGGTTAAGATGTGAGACACATGATGGATATGATGATGTGATGAAGGAATGAGTTGATCATGTGACCAGGGAAGTTGTAAAGTCGTAAGTGCAATCTGTGCACTAGAGAGAAGTTATACCCATGCACTAACACAAAGTATGCAGGGTGTAGTCATGCACACACTTGCTAACACAAAGTACAAGATGTGGTGCAATGTCATAACAGTATCATTTTCTGCCCAGTGTTGCAAGTGGTGCAGGCTCTCAGATGTCAGACCAAACAAGTGCCCCAACCATTGCCACATGCTGCCCTTCTTGTTCCTTGGCAATAGGTTTTTGTGTCACTTTTGCATAGACACAAGATTCACAGAAATTGAAGGTGTTTTCATCTTTCAACTCCAGTTTCAATCCACTAACTAGCCCCCTTTCAACTAGCTGACAAGCAACTGCTGGCACAATGTGGCCAAAACATTGATGAATCTCTAAGACAGTCACAGGCTCATTTGCAGAGTTGGCTGACTTGTGCTCATGCACAACATAATACAGCCCTTTTGCAGTGTGTGGTATCCTTTCAATGGTTTCACCATCTAATTCTTAAATGGTGCAGAAACCTTCAGCAAAAATTATTGAAAGCCCAAGCTCATCAAGACAACTGATTGATACCAATATGTATCCAACTTCCAGGGAGTATAAAACTTTGGTAAGACATAGTTTTGAGGTTTCATATCCATTTGGTATCTCAATAACCATGTCACTGGCCCCAGTTGTGACAAACATTTGACAATTAGCAGTGGTAAAGGACTTATTGGGGATATCAACAAGGTTTTCAAATTGTTCACAGTATGGAGAGATATGGCAAGTTGTTCCTGAGTCAAAAAGCTCAATTTGGCTGATTTCATCCTGCCCATCATTTGCTTTCATGGCAACATTCTCCAGTTCTTTAGCAGGTTTAGCAAGATTGATGGATACCTTATCCATGATTCCCATCACTGCTTGGGACTCCTCAAGACCCCAGACATTGTCCAACATGTCTTCTTCTGCCACTAAGAACCAATCTTCACCATCTTTCTCTTCTACATTGGACTCAGTGGGTATCAAATCTGGGATGGACTCATCATTGCTTGATTCATCAATAACCCCAAAGACTCCATCTTCTGAATCCATATATGCTATTGCAGCATTTGCAGTGGTGCTGCTAGTGGTAGGTTTCTTATCACCCCCATTATTCTTTCTGTGGGAAACTGCAAGATGCTCTGTAAAGTCACATATCCAGCATTTGCATGGCTCTTTCTTCAAGCTGCCCTTGCAAGTTCCATTTTCACACTTTCCCTTGCTTTGCCCATTTGAAGCTGATCTGATGGCCATAGCTTCATCATGATCCTTATTTTTATCAGTGCATGATGGATACTTCACCTTTTGGAATTCTGCCTTCTTTGTGATCACTGAAATGAGGATATCAGAATCTAGTGTCTTTGTAGAGCTAAACAATCAAGCAGTGGTGAGCTGACTTGATGTGAAATTGGCAAGGGCATTGGGAAGAGATTTGATGATAGTGGATCAGTAATCTTTCTTATCAATGTTGACTCCTACAGCTGCCAGCTTCTCATGTTTGATTTGAAGGTTGTCCAAAAACTGATGAACATCACCACCTTTTTGAAACTTCAACTCCAAGAATTGCATATGCAGGTCTATTTGTGCATATGCACCTTTTTCTGTATACTCCCTGACTATTTCATTCCACATGCCATGGACACTTGTCTGCTTTTGGATATGCAAAGCAGTTGAATCCAGAATCTGCTGGGTAAGTAGATGTTTTGCCATTCATTCATCTTTCAGCCACTTATCAATTTCAGCTTGTTGTGTTGTTGTAGAAAAGGTATAGGTGGGACATGCAGTGGTGCCATCAAAGTGGCCCCACAGCTCCTTGGCTTCGACAGCAACTTGGAAACAGAAGTTGAAGATCACTCAATTTGTCCCCTTTACTTCAAGCTTTGGGACATTGCTTGGGAGGGTATCAGTGGTGACAGGGATAGAGGACATTGCAGTGGTAACAAGATGTGACTTTAATCAATAGCATAAGGGAGCAGGGCTCATAACCTATAGAATGAAGGCCTAATTTGGAAGTGAGAATGCAACTGATGGAAGCAACTACATATGAGTTAATTTAAGTGTAATTGGTGAAGTAGAATGTAGGTAGCTCACCTCAGTCATCATTTGATGCAATGGACTGAGGTGCTCAAGAGCAAAAGATACATCTTATATACAAGGAGGATTGAATACTAGCTGAAGGAGATAAAGGCAAAGAGTGATCACATCAATGATCTGTACTGCCAAATGACACAGGAAAGTACGAAACAGAAAGATATGCGATGTAGGTACAATGATTGTTGATACGGTCTCCGAGTGTCCTGGCGCGTCAATCATGCGCTCACCGGTTATGGATTGATCCGATCACGGACCGAGCTGTGTGCGTGCTTGATATTCCGACATCGCATTCACCCTAGAAGAAAGGAGTGCGTTGCATATATCTAGTGTATAGTTCCACATGGACACGCTCATCGCAAATACTGTCCAAACAACTGTATCAAAGAGGTAACGAAATGTCGTCTGTGGGGGATAAGAGAAGAGGAGAATGACAGTATGCCGAACCTCCGCCCTCTGACCATCGAGTTTTCAACCGTAGAATGATCAAGGAGGAACCTATCTTGGTTATAGTGAGAGTGAAATCTGGTTCATGTACGTCTGAAGTAGCTATTCTGATGAGGTTACCCAACCAGAAATTGCGATATCGACCGAGTGCACAAGGCAGGAACGAGTGGAACAAAAAGAAAAGGGATCTCACTCGCTGATTTCCGGCTACCCACTTGGGCAGCCAAACAAACAAGTCTCGTCCCACGCACTCTGCTCCATGCAAAGTGTCGCAGATCGCCTTGGATCGCAGGTGCGTTTTCTCGCACTCGTCTGGTAGATATTCTATACTGTTGACTGTGTCTTTTATGTCAGAACGGTGTGTTCACGGGTGCGAGGGTTGCCTAGGTTCGTTTGCAAAAGATTTGACAGTCCTCTTCGCAACCCTCCACCATTTCAGGACTCTCAGGATATGGTGACAATGACGCTGCCGCATTCGCCACTGGTTGTTCCACCATGTTTGAACGGTAGCGCTGAGGTTTAATAAGGTCTGGGAGAAACAACGTAAATTCGTGTACACAAATATTCTTATCGATGATGGAAGATACAGTATAGCCTCTCGACATGTGTTGCCGGTAGGAGGCACTGCCAATACCAAATTCTTGGTTGCCGCCTTATTGTCGCACCAATATTTATGTGGGTAGATTGGCATGGATCTCGGCCCAAATGGATTCATAAACTAAATAGTTCCTCAACCTCCAATCCATTAAAATATGGGGTTAGATTTGTACCCTGGTACATGCTGGTCAACAAGAAATAGGTAGGTACGATGTACTGTGAAGCTGGCGTGCTCTGATTAATATTTAGCTGCGCCCGACAACAGAATATGGAACGATCATTGTCGCACGCTTCCTGTGCCATACATAAGATGATATCAATTACTTGTTTGGAAACAAAGTTATGCCTATTTTGGCCTTCTCTCGCCATCCTTTCGCCGTGGTGCACATAAAGTTTGTTTGATGGTAGAAATCATATGCAACCTATTACTCCAAACGAGTCGCGAAGCATATATTCAATTCACCGGGTGGAAGATATAACTCTCGGCGGAACTCAGTTGGAATGACAACCTTTGTGCCCTCTACTCCTAAACATTATTTCTCGTCAAACCATCAGACACCGCCGCTTCTTTTCTACTAGGCATGTCCTCCGACTTGTCATCCACGGTACAGCTTCTCCTGTGGAACAACTATATGTCTGGTATGGTCACTCATATTATCTGTCAATCATTCATCTTATATTGTCATTGGCAGTTGCTATTATCACTGCTGTTGTATATGATTATCATAAGTGATGCTTGTCTGTACTTTATCCTTGTTTATTCCAGTGATGCTGCCATTTTAGTCCTCACCTTTTCAAAAGAGGTGTGTTACCTTACTCTCTGCACCATACTTTCTAGCTGATAATAATGAAAGATTAAGTATATTTGGGTATTCTCCAACCAATGATATCCAGAAGACCACTAAGTCTCTGATAACCCCATAGTGCAGATCCTGGACATGGGTCTCCACAATCTTTGTATTGGTATGTCATGGTCTCACATTGGAGATTCCACTTCACATGTATTTGAAACTAACAATTTCATAGGTCCGTTATCTTGGCCTTTCTTATGCTATGTGGGTATATTGTTATCCACAATGATAGCAAATCACACAACTCATGGTGTTCACCTATACTGAAGTATTTATGGTGGCCTCTGTAAGCTTAGAATTAGTCTGTGGCCAATCAAGCTGACTAGATTCATTGTTAGTTGGTACCTCCTTCATTCCTGGTCCTTTGCGAGTCTGTGCTTCTACGTTTCATTATTTTTGCCTTTAATGACTGACTTCTGGTAGATGTATGCACATAAATCTGAATAACCATCATTATATGACAGTGCTATAGGTGTAAGTAGATGAGCTCATTATCCTTCACTATACTGGAATAAAACATGGATATTCTACAGGTACCATCATGTATAAGGTAACTTCTTGGGAATTGCCAGTACTTTATTATGCTGCTGATTGTGAGTGTCTGTCTGTCTTGATCTCATTCTATTCATGACCTCAATCATAGTTGTGATGATTCTGCGAGTGTATGCAATGTGGAACCAATCAAAAAGAATCCTTTATGTTCTGCTATGTCTATATGTCTCACAGGTTGTTTTTGTCATTGTGATTGCATGTATTGACAACAATCATACAATCCTGTCAGGTAAAGCTTATGCTGAATTATATTTTCACTATAGTCTCACACAGGTATTTTCTGTAATAGTGAATCAGCTCCTCGATTTCTCATTCTGCAGTGTATCATGGGGCAATGCTTTAATCAACCTGCGAATCCCTGTTATAACTATGCGGATTCTCCTCGGAGTTTCACTTTTGATTCTTGCTATCTCCTCAACTATCAAGCAGTCTGTTGAGATGTACAAAGCAACAAAGTGTTGGCAGCCTAATCAGTACATGCAACTACTTGTGAGAGATGGTATTATTTATTTTATTGTGTATGTCTTGACTTTCACTCCTAATTTACATTATTTCCATTCACCATCATGATTCTTCTCACAATATTCTGCTCCGAAGTATTTACAAGCCAACTAATTGCTCACATGTTTTTCTCGTCTTCTAGGATTACCTTTTACAATGTTTTTGATCTGATCACCAACACACCTATATCAAACACTCTGACACTCTTCATGAGCGCACTTACTTACCTCAGTATATGCCCTATCATGCCTCGGTTCATCATCAGCATACGAGAGCTGTATGACCGTGATCTCCATGGTCGCTGCCAAGGGATTGACACTGGATTCGGTATGGGCTCGCAACTCACTGCCAGCCAGATAGTGTCTGCAATCGCATTCGCAGATGTCGCAGCCCCGGAGGAGCCTCAGGTCGAGCAAAGGGACATGCATGAATCAGAGGAGATTCAGGAGGTTGAGAGGTTGGGAGAAGATGTGTCTCAAGTTTGAGCAGTGGGGGGAATTTGAGGTAAGGCCCATGGACGAACTCAGTTGCTGTGAGCGGGTCACTGATGCACGAGAATAGTGGCTCGTGGGTACATCAATAGGTGGTTCAGAATATTTATTTTCACCTATGCTTGTATATCTTGTTCATGTACTGTGCATCTGGCCATGCTGCACAACATAGGGGCGCTCTCGATGGGGCTCACTCTTTGAAAAATATGGCCATTAGTGCTTCGGTGTCTATGGAAGAACGTCCTGCACATTTCTTTGCAGTCGGTACCAGCAATAATATTGGGGGGAGCAGCACTAGGTTTCCGGCCCTATAATACCAAATACAATATAAGTAGGAGGGAATATCTACCTCTGGCTGAATACCGCTTTGATCAAATTCCAAATCAGCGAGCTCCTTGTGACTCTTACCCTCAAATTTCATATCATATGTTGTCATCACGTACACCAACGTCGTCTTCATCTCTAGCAAATATCATTTATAATCTTTTCCATGTGTACGACCCAGTCAGGTAGTGAGACGATTTGGAACTCACGTCGTTCTACCGACAAGGGGCCTGGGCAATGTAATCGATCTGGTCGAAAAAGAGATCGTTCCTGCAATTTGGATTATTGTATTTGTCATTCCGAAACCGGTGAGTATCACACTCAGCCTTGAAGTAAAGGAGGAGTGACGTACATTCCTGTCATGGCCATCGCAGCCATTATAGTACCTGTCGTGAACGTGAGCACACGAAAAAAAAAAAAAAAAAAAAAAAAAAAAAAAAAAAAAAAAAAAAAAAAAAAAAAAAAAAAAAAAAAAAAAAAAAAAAAAAAAAACAGGAAAATGATCGAGGTCCAGTGCACGCAAACGTGGTCACTTCGTTATATGAACTGCTTCCCCGATCACAAATATCCTATCGACATCCAAGGCCATGGGGTATGAAAGTGGTGCTCACGATAGTATCTAGGACATGTCCAAGCACGTACAATGCCCCACCACGTTTGGGTTGATGAGGGTTATCTCCACGAGTATGCACTGTTTGTTCAAGTTTACGATACCTGATTAACCGTCTCATTTATCAAAAATCGGTCGGACAATCACGAAGGTGGAGGACTCACTGGTTTATGAATGTGTGTGTGACTCGGCTCTTACACTGAGAACCAGGAGGAAAGTGAGCACTATCAGAAGATGGGAGGGGACCTTGGTCAGCATGGAAAGACAATATCAAAGGACGACAAGCCAATCACCACCAAATAGGTGGATGAGTGAAGCGTGGGAGTAAAGAGAAAAGAATGGGGACACTGCTGAGGGAAGCAGGCGCTTTGACGGGTCACAAGCAACATTACCATTGAAACAGTCTGTGAATGTACAGTTTGAGTCTCGTTATCAAGACTCGGAGGGTTTGTTGGAGATTAGTGTGCCAACAACACTAGAGGTAAAGGAATGAATACTAGGTAGAGTAAGTAATGAATGTGTAGACAATGTAAGATATAGCTTACCTCCAGTAGAGAGTACGAGACTGGAGGGAAAGAGTGTTCAGTGACGCGACGAGCGGTCGACGGTCGTCCAAATAAGGAAATGTAAATAGTGTACGAAAGTTGTACTACTGAAAGTCCTAATCGACGGGCTGATCTCCAACAGGGTTTATTTTCCTGGGTCAGGTCCATGTAGGATGATGGTTTCGGCCTCCGGGACACCGTGGATGGTTCTTAAAGTTGGTCCCTAGGTCAGGGTTATCAACAATATCATGCAAGTGTATGTTGCCCTTGAACTCACATCAGGAATTTTACAAACATCTAATTTGAGCTTATGACGGCTATTTTCAGCTCGTCGCGGCTCGTCACAGCTCGTGGCACAAAACCGAGCTCGCTAAGCCAAAATAGCTGAATTAGCTTGTTAACCATGAATTGAGTGGGCAGTCACTGCAAGGAAGCAGGGTGGGTGGGCCATATATGGGAGGTATATCAGCATGTTGACCCTGGTATGTAACCAGGGTTGGCTCGTGTATTCGCGTGTCTCTGCATAACGTCACCTCGCTTGCCAGTGAAGTGCGCCACTAAACCTTTGCCTTGAAAGGACAATACTGATTGCCCAAGAACATAAACACTGCAGCAGATGGCTGACATTCAGGCAATGTACATATGTAATCTATGAAGCTAGTTCAAATGAATGGTGATCAGCATAATGATTAACATAAAATCCATGGTAGACATCCAGAGAATTAGAAAAGGTGACATATGAAGGCACCCACTCACTCCCAAAAATTGGGATCAAGTGAGCACCATGAACAATACTATCAATGTGAATAACAGCAAAATTCTGGGCCCCATCCTTAAGAAAGGATGGGGCTATCTGTTGAACTGAGGTGAAGGGCAGCTGCTGAGGCACCTGCAGAGAAGGAACCTCTGGCTTACCAGGTGGTTTACAGGTTAAAAACCTGTTATTTAGTTTAGATCTATAAGCTCTTATATACAGGTGTATTTGATGAGTGTGGGACACTAGCTTTTCTAATATAGAAATATGCTGACCTAAACTACAGTGCATGATACAGATATCCAGCATATGATTATAGATGTACAGCACATAATATCTGATGTATGATACAACTGTGTGATATGAAAGTTGTATAGGTGGCAACTAAATAGTGCCAGTTCAACACTATCATTCAGAATCCAGTAACATCATCAGGCTTATTGTTAAACTCATGTCAGATGATACTTTAAGAGGAACTCCAAAGGTTTAGAGTTGAAAGGGTTGGATAGAACTTGGCTTCACCTTATGTGGTGTTGTGAACCCTACTATGAGCAACAGCCTATCAGCCATAATACTTCCCATAACCTGTTGGGTGACCTGGCATCTTCTATACAGGGCTTGAACCATTCTGCTTATGATGGTTAGTGAATAGAGAGTGCTGAACAGTGGGGGGGAATCAGATATAAGGAAGAGGGTGATCTACTACTTCTTAGGGAACTATTGCATTCCTAGTATAACACAGGACTATTGCACCTGGTCCACATTCTTCTAATACAGCATTCTATGAGTACTGCATAATCATTGTTGGCTCTTGGGGCAAGGGGTCTGAGTTTTGGGTAATCACATGACTGTTACCAGGTGTTATGAACTTTGTATGAACCTTGCACTATGACTGCATGCTTGCACACATGAGTGCCATGATTACATCATCCCTGATCATGTGACCTACTCATCTCTTCACATTAATCATGCCCTGACCCTTCACATGTATCACATCTCATCACCTCTTTACACCTTTCACAAACTCACACTGATCATCTTCCATTCCTGATCACCTTCTTGTTATGAACTTGGTGTTGGACTTGTATGATTTCTTTCTTTTTTATATATCTTATCTTATCTTTCAGCATCACATGACTAGGTCATGTGACTTGTCACCTGATGGATCACATGATCAGTCTAGACCAATAATGTCATAATGATGTCATGCCTGCAGATAATCTCATATAAAGGCCCAGGCCTTCCCAAAAGCTCCTTATCTTTCATTTCTGCTTCATGGGAGTCTTCTTTTCATTTCCATCATCTTCTTTTCCATTTAATGTCCTCATGGTGTGCTTCCTTTTCACACCTTATCTATGACATCATTTGGTCTGTGCACAAACTCTTGTAATATATAAAGGGACTGTCTTTGGCTGTTGTCCCTCAGCCTAATCCATTTGGTTAATTGTCACATCTAGTGAAGTGAGACCTAAGGAATACCCTCTCCCTTTATCCTCTATTCCTTGTTCCATTGAATCAACATTCAAAGACCACTCAAGGGTTAAAACAAACCAGTATAGTTTTTTGTCCCATAACACTTCTGTTCTTTATCTCTGCCCTTACCATCCAATTGGTATGATTGATCATAAATCCTGCAAGATCCTAGATGGATCTTTGCCATGATCCCTCCTCCCAATTATCATATCTTGTAATCAATCATCTCCTATATTTTAGACCCTACATCTCATCTCTATTTCATTCCATTCTTCAGAAGAGATGCCTAACCTTTGCCTCAAGGATCTTACCCTTTCATATCATATAGCCAATAGCATTAATTACATATACCCTAGACCCTAGTGTACAGCACAGTCTGTGCACTATCCTGTAACATATATAAGGGGTTATGAGTACAGGCTGTTTCCCTAGCCTAATCCACTTGTTACCTGTTATGAATTTGTGTATGACTATGCTATGACTCTGCACTATAACTGCTTGCTTGCATGCACAAGTGCCATGATTACATTATCCCTGATCACATGACCACACTATCCCTTCACATCAGTCATGCCTTTCACCCTTTATGTGCATCACATTCTTTATCACCTCTTTACATCTTCATGATCATCACGAACTCACTGATCAATCTCTTATCTTAATCACCTCACCTTTCTCATTTCCATCATTCCCTCCAATCAGTATGATCACTATCAAGATTGTATTTCAATCACAAACCCTGCAAGATCCTAGATAAATCTCTGCCACAATCTTACTCCTTGATCATCACATCTTGTGGTTAATCATCCCCTCTATCCTAATCCCTGCATGTTCATCTCCACTCTTCCATTCTAATAGATGAAGTGCCTAATGTTCTCCTTATGGACTCTTTCCTTTCATATAGTATAGCCAGTAGCATTAATTATGTATATCCTAGACCCATGACACAGCTTGATTTGTGCTCATTCCTATAATATATATAAGGGGTTATGAGTACAGGCTGTTTCCCCAGCCTAATCCACTTGTTACCTCCTCTTCTACCCTGCCTACCAAGGTTGCCTAGTGATGAGTGCAAGTAAAGGACAGTTATTTGCCTACCAGCTTTTCATTGAGTCTCTAGGAGTGAGACGTCTTGTTATGAATTGTGTACGAACCTTGTACAAATACTGCACTATAATTGCGTGCTTGCACACACGAGTGCCATGACTTTACCTTTCCCTGATCACGTGACCACACCGTCCCTTCACATCATCACGCCCTTAACCCTTCACGTGTATCACATCCCTGGTCTTCACCTCTTCACTCTCTTCACGAATCACCGATCACTCTTCCATTCCCGATCAACTCCCCTTCTTCATCTCCGCTCTTACCCTTCGATCGGTACGATCACTCTCATGAACCCTGCAAGATCCTAGATGGATCTCTGCCACGATTCCCCTTTCCGATCAGTCACATCTTGTGATCGATCATTCCACATTACTTTACACACTGCTTTCATATCTGCTCTTCCATTTCACCACTATATGAAAGCCTAACCTTTTACTCATGGACTACACCCTTTACCTTATCATCCACTAGCATTAATCCCGTTATACCCTAGACCCTAGTCACAGCTTGGTCTGTGCACCATCTTGTAACGTATAAGTAG